>BSBK01004549.1:0-297500 GCA_027943335.1 Chamaecyparis obtusa
TAATTTGAATTTATCTCTAACTGAATATATAATTTATCTAATCATTAAAATATGTATATATATTAAGTATTATATATATACACATATATTAATATTATTAAACATATATTATATATAATCCAAACTTAATAACATATATATATATAATATATATATATTATATATATATATATATATATATATATATATATATATATATATATATATATATATATATATATATATATATATATATATATATATATATATATATAGTATGCATTCTGTTATATATTTTGTATATAGATACCTACTTTATATTTTTTTATTCAACATTGAAATGTATAGTTAATTATTATTCTCAGAATTACTAGCACATTTATATATAAGTAAGACTTATATGTATATAATTAATAGGTTTATTATAAGGGTGATTAGAATCTGGAATTCACTTTACTCTTTAATTTTGGAATTGTAACAGTCAGAGATTTTAGTAAAATTCAGTTTGTACAAAGTCATAACAAAAAGAATTATAGGATAGATTAATAATTTTATTAATTTCCTTTTATTGATTTAACATAGAATATACTGGAATTTTATGACAAATAGTAATTTCTTTCATAGATTGCCTAACATAACAGTTTTTCCTTAATTCAACAACATAGACATTGCAGAGAATTAAATGATTTAATAAACTAAAACATTTCATATATTGTTGGAGCAACAACATTTCTATAACAGACAATGTCCTAGAGCTTAAACATGAGAACTGATACCAGAATGTAATGCCCAAAATCCACTGGGCATTACACAGCTTAATTAACTCATAATCATATCCTAATGTCTAGTTTAATCCAGTAAAACATATAATCTTTAAATGACAATTGAACATTTAAACTTTAATTTCTTTACAAAATTTACACAGAATGAGATGTAATTTTATCATCATATGCATTTGCAGGGAATGTAATTTATGTAATAGAATTATAGAATATGCAGGATTCTTGAATCAAATATCAAACTGAACATTTTCAAACCATAACAATTTCATGTACATAATGTAAGAAATTGAATTAAAATTCATTTATAGATACAATAATTTAACTTTTAAGGAAGCATTAATTTTACTAAGAATAACTTTGAAATACAACTAGTAGTAAATCCTTCTTCCAAGAGGTTAACATATAATTCTTAATTACAGCCTTTTCACTTTTACAATTACAATATCTTAGAGTACATTATGAGTACAACAAGGTTACTGAAACTCAATACAATAGTAACATTTCTTTAAAATTCTTTCTTTCAACTTTATCTTGAAACCTCAAACTTGAACTCCATCTTCACACCATGCTTAAACTTGCAACACAAAGGCTTATACCACATGACCAATGGAGGCTCACCTCCCAGCCTAGGCCATTTCATGGCCACCCCCAAGCTAGGGGAAACAAGAAGGGATAGGTTACAAACATTCTACACACATTAAACATACATTCAACATTGAGACATGAACAATCACATTATTACTCCCATTCCCAAGCTTCCACATAGGAATTTCATAATTGATTCCAATATGGGTGAAGGTGGAATTATCTCATATGGAGATGTCATACTAAAAAAAATTCTTACATGCCTTCACAAGGCTCCCTTCCAACATACCAGGTTATCCCAAGCGCATAAGAAAAAAACATCCCTTATGGCCCCCAAGGTATAACATAAGTAGGCCTCATTGATGCCCATACATCCAAGCTCTCAAACACGTTGATTCCCCAACTAAGCCCTTCTCCCCAAGATAATCCTCAATTCCCCCCAAGGATGAGGAGTATCTTGCACACTCATAAACATATAGCAAAAAACAAGAGGGTAAAGCAAGAACAAAGTCATAAAATCACATAGAAACTACACAATACAAGATCCACACATAAGATACAACAAATAACAAGATTCACGCAAGTTTCATATCCTAAATGCAATTACACAAACATGTACATGATAGAGCCACCAACCTTTCTCCTAAGAAATGGCAAAATTGGAGGTTTCTAGAAGAGATTTCGCTTGCTTCCTAGCTTGCTTCCTTTCTCAAAAACACTTGGCAAATCTCTCAAGTCCTTTTCTCTCTATCTCTACCAACTAGCATAGACAAGATCTAGTATCTACTTACCAAGCCTCTATCTCCTAAAGACTCTCAAAACATTCCTCTCTCATTCCCTCTTCCCAAAGAAAATTAGGTTTCTAGATTCTAGTTAATATGACACTTGCCCTTGCTACGGAAAACGGATGCAATTAAACACATGGGAAGGTGAGGCAACTTAGAGAACATTAACATTTTCGTCATTACCAAAGATGTCTCATTTAGAGAGACAAAATGGAGGCTAAGGGAAGTGGAAATGGTAAAAATAGGCTCCCTAACCCATGTACTAGACTTGGGGCACTAAAAACCAACCTTAACCACACCCTGGGACTCCACATAACCCTTCAAAAATCTTAGTTAAGCTTGCATCCGAAAATGGAATAATAATGACATAAACCTTGGTTCCCAAAACCACCACCCTAGTGTAGGGATACACAAGACAAATCTAAGGAAAGGGTGGGGTTCATATTCCACTCAAGCATGCCATCTCATCACAGTAGTGTCAAGTGACACTTGACAGAAGTACACATCGCATAACACACTTGGCATGCTTAGTGGACAAATTACATTTACATTTTCACAAAAATAAAATTTACTTCTAATAATGCATTTACAAACATTAACAACCACATACACACATGCATCACATTTACGAATAAAATCATGTTACAACGAGGTCATTTTCTTCTTAGAGCTGACCTTGGTTTCAAACTGATTGCACATATATGCATCTTGTTTCTCCACATTTACATCAATCGCTATATTCTTGCACACTCAATTTCGATGTCAGTACCTCATAAATTCTTTGCATTAATAATCATATCGAAAGTGAAATAATAAAATCTAAGCTTGAGAAATATAAATAAACTACATTTCATGAATCAAAACATAATCCTCTATATACCCTAATTCTTCAAGCATCGAAATATCAATTCAATTTTTACATAAGCATGTAACCCTAAGTTAATCATTGAACCATTATACTATCAACATTTAGTATTCTATAAGATAACCTAACAAATGTAGAATGCATAAGTCATATATCATAAGGTAAGCATGAAACCAATACATGCATATAAAGAGTACGACTAACATCGTCATCATATAAAACTATAACAATCATCTCATAAGGTCTAATGATAGCATGTCATAATCCAAAATATGTCAAATGTCTCTAATCAATGTATCAGCCAGATGAATCAAATGTCAAAACAACTGTAGAGCAAAGATGGGTCATGGTAGAACCTCACAGAAAGCATGCTAGAAATAGAGATGATTTTTATTTTTTTAATTTATAAAGTTGAAGTAAAAGATGTTAATGAAGTATGCAAAGATTAAAGTTGGGGTAAGAAAATGGAAGAAGAGTTAGAAAAAAATGAAAAGAACAAAACATAGATTCTATTTCCCAGACCAAAAGATAAGAATATGATCAGAACTAAATGGGTATTTAGGAATAAACTAAATGGGGATGCTGAAGTAGTAAGGAATAAAGATAGACTTGTTTGCAAATGATATTCAGAGATGGAAGGTATTAACCTTGAGGAGATCTTTGACCTTATTGGTAGAATTGAGCGTGTTAGGATTTTTATTGCATATGGTATTTACAAAGATTTCAATGTCTATCAGATGGGTGTTAGTTCTACATTCTTGAATGGAGAGTTGGAAGAGGATGTCTATGTTGAGAAGCCTGATGATTTTTCTTTGAATGATCAAAGTGACATGGTTTTTTTATTAAACAATGAATTATATGGATTGAAACAAGCACCGAGAGCCTGGTATGCAAGGTTAGAAAAATATTTGTTGGGACTTGGATTTAGTAAAGGTACTGTTGATATTAATTTATATTTTAAAATTAATCATGACAATGTCCTCATTGTTGAACTGTTTGTAGATGACATCATTTTTGGTGGTGATGACAAGCTGAGCAAGGAATTTAATGATGAAATAAAAAAATAATTTGAGATGCCCATGATAGGTGAGATGAAATTATTTCTTGGTCTACAAATTACTCAATTTGAAAAAGGGATTTTCATACCATAGTATAAGTACGTCAGAGAGCTGTTGAAGAATTTTGGCATGGATGATTCAAAATTGGTTGGTACTCCTATGATTACTCATTTCAAGTTAACAAAGAGTGATGATTATCCTAATGAAAATCAAATAAGGTACATATAAATAATTGTTGGATTTCTATACATGACACAAACTAGACCTGACATACTAGTTTGTATTGCTGTTAGATTTTAAGAAAAATATCTAAAGAGTCACTTGTTGTTGTTAATAAGATATTCAGATATTTGAAAGGAACAGTTGACTATGGTTTATGGTATGGAAAGGATGATGATTTTACATTGAGTTCTTTTCCTGGTGTGGATTTGGAAGGTAATGTGGATTGTAGAAAAAGTACAAGTGGTGGACCATTCTTCTTGGGAAAAAGGTTAGTCTCATGGTCCTATAAAAAGAAAATATGTATATCACAATCTACTATTGAGGCTGAGTATGTTTATACTACTGCTAACTATACACAGGTTGTTTAGATGAGGCAAATAAATATATTAGAGTGATTATTGATGATCTTATTATTATTTATTGTGACAACTTAAGTTCTATCAATACTTCAAAGAATCCTATATTGCATGAAGAAAAAAGAATATACATTTATCAAATATCATTGCTTGAAAGACAAGGTGGGTGAAAAGGAAGTCAGATTGGAATATGTGCCTACTAAAGAAAATATTGTGGATATCTTCATGAAGCCCTTTCCAAAGGATACCTTTGAGTATATTTGAGGTAAGCTTGGGATGATAGGCCATCATGATCAGAGCTAGAGATGCATAGATTTGTATTGGTCTAGTGCTTTCATAGGTATTATCATCAATATAGATTGATGCTTTGGTGGCTACTACTAAGGGGGAGTAGTTAGTCTTGTGAGGTATGTTGCTAATTTTTTAAGATTTTCAGTTTCTTTTGGCCTCTATGACTTAGAACATATTTGTTCCTTTTCATTGATGTTAAAGGGGGAAATATAGCTATGTAAATCTTAAGATTTTTCTTTGTTGTAGAAGTTTTTAGGGATACATATTATGGATATTATTGATATGTTTTATTTTTGAATTGATTTTTTTTTCACATCATATGTTTCCATCAATGAAAAAGTGTGGGATTATTTGATATTTATGAGATATATTTCATATATGTTTTGGCATTGATGTTTTGTCAATGATGTCATCATATTTTCTTATTTCTAGCAGTGTTCTTGGTTTGTTAAGTAAAGAATTTGGATAGATATTGCTTCTATATTGTATATCAAATATACAAAGTTACATATGGTTGAAGAGATGTTTGTATTTGGTGTATGTAAACTTATAGTGGTTCACATTATGATTTGACTAAGTTTTAGGTGATATATCAGAAGCTAGTTTTTTGGTTGTTCAAGCTATGACAATGTTGTAGTTTTTAGATCGGTATGGATTGGTTATGCAATATTTTTAGTTTCTAACCTGGTGGTGAGTTTAGGACATGGATGTATGCCCTCATATTGAATGGCTCACACTTTGGATGCTAACAAGACATTCTTCTTAATTGATAGAGGTTGATGTTTGGTGTTCTTGATGAAAAACTTGCATATATAGTTATGAATTGTGAGACACAATTGTTTATATTATTGATGTGATATTTCACATTTCTTGTTGATGCTTATAGATCATATCCTATTTATGTTTCTGGATCGCATTATGTTATGTGATCGTATTCAGTGATCTTCTTGTGGTGTATTGGTATTCTTATTTCTTCTTGTCCAACTTGGTAATGCAACATGTTACAAAGGATCATGGCATGATTTTGAGATCTAAAGAATATTTATGGATGGATATTTGGGTATTAGCTATGTCTTTGTTGACATGTCTTGGATCACATTCATGTTTGTATTATATTTAATGTAATATGTTGTTATTAGATGCTTGGTCGACCTTGTAAGAATATGTTGATTAAATGTGTATATAAAGTTGTAATCAATTGTATGTGTGAAGCATGAGAGAAGGATGTGAGTGGATGTACATGTGTGTAGAAGAGTTTGTGTGAAGAAAAATGAGTAGAATCTATAATTGAGATATAGATTTGTTGCACTTTAGTGGAGTTGTATTGGAATATCATAGATGCTATCAGTCAATTCATAAATAAACTATGGATTATTGTCCATAATGGATTGTAGTCGATTTTGGGGTTGTATCCCTTGTTGTAATCTCAAGGTTTTTTCCCTCATATTTGTTTCTCTCTATTTTATATTAGTAGTGAGCTCTAGGCTATAAGCCTGAAAGCAAATGCATTCCCCTTTGTACCTTTAATAGGGTTATTATGCTAGTATATCATCTTGTGGGTTTGATCCCCACATTTTTTCCTTAACCAAGTCTCCACATAAAAAATATGGTGCTATGTATTGTTGTGCTTTGTGGTTCAGTTATTTAATGTTTATCATTTTGATCTAATTTTTAAGGTTAAGTTATGGGTGAAGTTTTGAGATTATTAGACACAAGTGATTCACCCTCATCTCTCAATTATGTGTGGTGCCTTTTTTCTAACATTTGATTTGATTTCTTTGTTAATTATTTTTTTTTTCACATCATATATTTCTATCAATGCCAAAGGGAGAGATGTTCGGATAATATGCATATATGTTTTATTTCCATTAATGTCAACATATTTCTACCATTTGAGATAGTGTTCCTGTGATGTTCATAGAGATGTTTAGTTTGGTGTGGTATGTGTATTGAAGATTAGAATATGTGGATGGTATCAGTGTGTTGTGTGATTTAGTTCAACTCTTAGACTTTTTCATGATGATTTGAGTGAGTTATGGGTTTCTATGTTGAGACTAGTAGTTTTAATGTTCAATGATGGAAGTGTTAAAGTATTTGGTTTGGTATGGTTTGACATTGCAACATTTTCATACTTGGATCTATGTATCATGTTTCAAACATTTATGCATGTCCTCAATTCAATGGGTTCATGATTTGGAGGTTTACAAGGTATTTTTCATGGATGATAGTCATTATTGTTGTGTTCTTGAGGTTTGGTTCAGAGATGTTGATGATTTAATATATTTGAGTTGATGTGGATGTTCATGAGATTATTCATTATTCTTGTGGATATTTCTAGATCATTCTCCTATTGTGTTTCTATTTCACATCGATCCTAGTGATTGCATTTGGTGATTTTAGCATGGTGAGTTCATGTTCTTCATGTTATTGGATGACTTGGTGATGTTGCATGGTGTGAATGTTCGAGGCATGAAGTTTGGATGCTTAGTGTGTTTTTGGATGAAGATATGAGACTAAGATATGTCTTAGATGACATTATTCGGTTTTCATTAAATATTTGTAATTGAGAGATTATATTTTTAATATGCAAGCGGTGAGAGTTTAGTTGACCTTGTTTGTTTCTTGAAGGTTGATGAATTTTATAAATGTAATGGTATTGTGATCATGTGTGTGTGTGAATGTGTGGATGTGAATATGATGAAGGTATACATATTTTGAAGGTAAAGATCTGGTATGGAAAAGAAAGTTGTATATGTACTTCAATAGAACTAACCCTAGCATGTTAAAGATGCTATTATCTAGTTCATGATTTGTAAATGACTATAATCCAAATTGTTGTAATGCATTGAAAATTCCCTTTTGTAATTTGAGCAGTGAGCTCTAGGCAATGTGCTTGAATGCATGTGCATTTACATTGTAATATACTCCTAATAGGGTATAATGATTTTACTAGAGTGCATCATCTTGTGGGTTCATCCTCATTAAAGATCTCATTTACTCCTTCCTAGTGAAACTTTTCCCATAAGAAAAATTATATTTGAGAAGGGGAGATATTCCAAAACTTACAAATGATTGTCCTATTGTAAAGTTATGATATTTTACCATCAAGCTCTTCCTTGGAGAAAGATGAGATGTGTTACTCTTGAGCATCCCATTTTTCTAGCTTTATTTGAAACATATGGAGGTTTACAAACCCATTTTAGAAATGAAACCCTTCAAGGTTTTCTTTTTATTTATAGATTTCATACAACTCCCTTATTTGGCGTGCTTAATCTAGGATTTATTTTTGTTGTTATGTACAAAATTATACACCCTAAATAATTTCCTTGCAGAGTTTGGATATAAGGAATCTCAACCCTTTTTAGAATGAGAATCTTGTGAAATATCAATACTATTCATGTTTCTCATTCTTTGAAATAAGCCTTGTCTAGATACCAAAATAGTTTTAAAAAGGTTGTCAAGTCAAAGCCATTTTTCATAATCGATCCATTTGAAAATCACTCATGAGGCTTGTTTGTGTAAAAATTATTAACCGAATGTTGCACTAAAGGTCTTCATCTTTTATTTATGTCTAAAGTAAATTCACCATTGGATCTGTCATCTTGAAGCATACCCACAAATTTTAAACATGAAAACTTTTTTAATAAAAAATGAACAACATATTATTGCATTGACCATTTATAAACATATTTCCATAAAAATACACAATAAAGTCAAAATATGGTGTATGCATACAATAGTGATCATGCCATTTAACCTATTAATATAATTGACATTTGATTCAATAAACTAGATGCTTTACAATTAAAAAAGAAGAAGATTTTTTTGTGTTCTAATATAAATCAATAGAAAGTCAAATAAAGAAGAATTTTACAATCATTTAGACTACAATATTAAAATATAGCTAAAAATTTTTATTCAAAATATTTTAATTCTATGTAATAATTTATTACGTTGATAAAAAAAATTAAATACAATGAATTTACTGAAAATAAAGAATTATATTATTAAAGTAAAATAATGAATTTTACTTACATACATGTAATACATTTAATACATTCATAAATAGATGTGAGAAACTTAACATAGTGATGGTGAACCCAACATATTTTTTATTAGGGGAAAACAAGTTTTGAAGGGCCCTGAAATCCTTTTAATTTTATATTTTGAGAGGGATCTATAGCTCAACATAAACAAATATATGCACAAGATACACCATTTGAGTCCAAAAACTAACCAAAGGCATGGTAACAATAGCCTAGAATGATATCATCACACAAATCATAGTTTAAAATATCAATAGACCTAAACCTTACAACTGAAAAGATAGGATTGTCAAAGGATTCCTTAATCTTAATTATAGTAAACCATTTTTTTTACGAGGTACTCATTAATAATGCATGGGATTTAATAAGGCTCCCATAACCTTTGATAAGAGAAAAAAATGAGGGGTTTTGAAAATCTCCCTAGACCTTCAACAAAGAACACTTTCTACTAAAATGAGGGGTTTTGAAAATCTCCCTAGACCTTCAAGAAACAACACTTTCTACCAATGAAACCTTCACCTAAATCAATGTACTCCACCCCGATGGAAAACATAACCACCTCAATAGGAAAGATAAGAGAAGGAAAACCAAGAAGAAAATACATCTTATTAGCCACATGGAACTTCACCTCTAAAAAAATTCCCTCCAACTCAATAGGAAACCTAGCAAAGATTGAAAACACCAGTAGAGTAGAGGGAGCCTATTTTAGCATAAGGGGAGGATTGGGAGTGAGAACATTAATGCTCAACCACTTGAAACACTCATAGCCCAACACCACCATGACCACTGCCACCAAAAACAAACTACCAACTGCACTAAAAAGAGATGACAAGGAAAATGACACCCAAAACAAAGAGGGGAGGGGAAAGGAAATGAGCACAATAAAGCTCATCCTCTAAAAACACATATAACATTCCATAACCAACAACCTTGTAACTAAGATCCAAGCACTTTCCAATGAGGAATTCATTGGGACAAGAGGGACCTAGCCAAGAGAGAGCATGGGGAAGTGGGAAAGCACTTCAAATTCCATCCTCTTAAAATAATCATCCCCAATTACAACCAATAACACTTCAGCCAAGAACCAAACCAAACCTGTGCTAGGGACCAAAAGAATCAAAGTGTAAGAAACACAACACAAAATGAGGAAATCAAAATGGCCAAAATCATCAAAGTTCTACCTCTCAAGAAAATTAGTTCCAAATAAGTCCAATAACTGCACTAATAGGAAAAATATAATAATACTTCTCTATAGGAAGGAAGAAACCCGATACTAAGAAGATAGGAAGGAAGGAAGGAGTAAGCACAAATAATCTCATCCCCCCAAAATGCTCACATCTAGCTACGTTCAAAAGCGCTACAACCAACAACCAACCACCTCCTACACCAAAGCACAACATAATAGAGGAAGCCAAATAGAGAGAGAGAGATAGGGGAAGGCCACAATAAATCTCATACTTTGAAAGAGCCTACACCCAACTACCACCAAATCCATAGCCACAAAGAACCACTAGAGACTTGCAAGCCAACAAGATATAAAAAGGGAAAAAGAACCCTGAGATAGAGAAGGGGAAAAAAAGAGGCCAAGGTCATCAAAACATACCCACTTAAAAAAATCAACCCCTAATCTTATTACCAACTCTAACTTTAGGAACCAAAAACCCCAAAAGACCTTTATCAAAGTACCTAGAAAAGAACCCTCAAGGAAGAACATCCACCAGATAGAGTACGACCCTGTTAAAAAGAAAAGCAATTACCAAAAGAAGAAGAGGGAAGCTAAGAAAAATGGAAACCCAAGCCACAAGGGCTTCAAAGGCAACACTTCTCCTGAATAAGAAGGTAGGGGAAAAGAGAACAACCCAATTTGGATTAGCATGACCAACCCCAAAACAAGGAAATCCACAAGACAAAAACAAAAAAAAGAAGTCTACCATAAAGGAAAAACCACCAAGGCTAGACTAAAAAGACTTCAAGAGAGACAAATGAACATAAACAATAAGCCTCTTGACAAATGACCAAAAGAATACCTTCATTTTCAATCTCTTTAGCTGCAATATTTTTTTCTACATCATCAACATTAAATGGACACAAATCACTTGTATCACATGCAACATCACAAATTGATTTCTTTGATTTCAAATTATCGTATTCTTTTTTCAGAACTTGTAACTTCTTTTCCAAATCTTCATTTTTCCTTTTGGCGTCATCAAACAACTTCAAACTTTTCTTTAATACTTCATTTTCCTTTTTAAATTTCTCTAATTCATTCTCAAGGTTCTCAATTTGAAATAAATATTCATATCTCTCCTTTCCAAACTTTTAAAATTTCTCTACCAATTGTAAATTACAATTCTCTGATTTTATCAATTCATCCGTCAAAACATCTTTCTCACCAATTAGGATCATATTTTCTTTTTTTTTACCCTTTTTCCAATCTTCTCCATGGAAATAAATAGAATTGTTACCCAAATAAATTACCTTGACATGCCCTCGATTATATTTATTTGTATCTTCACAATTTGTCTTGATCTCCTACTTCAAACTTCTTCACAGGCTGCAATGGACAACTTCTTTCTTCCTGCAGGCTTCCACTTTAGGTTGATTGTTCTTAACACAACAATTTTTACTACCACCAATTCCTCCAACATCTGCTGTGAACAAACCAAAAAATAATGATCTTGCATGCAATGAATAAATTGACTTAAACCAGTAAATTTATCTTATTCAAATCAAAATCTCCTTTCATTCTGAAACCAGTAGCTTCAATGCACCCTAGAACTTCCTACAGTCACTTATTTCTAGCAAGCACCATCAATAGGCTCTTCCACTATCATGCCCAAAACTTTTTCTACAACTCTGCACTCAGTTGTTTCTTAAATGACAGCAATCCCCCAAAAATAAATTTCATGGTTGTAAATGTTTTTTCTTTTTTCCTTTGGTCTGGTGTCCTCCTTGTGGCATCTTTCAACTCCCAACAAACACAACCGATGAACTTTCACACTCTAATGCCAATGTCCAAGATCGTTTCAACACTTTGGTACCATTTGTAGAATCTAAACAATAGGGGAAAATAGGGTACTAAAATTTACAGGGCCAATCCAATTAAACACAAACACAGTTAATCTTCTTTATTCATATCCTAGATCCATTATATTGTTGCAGGCAATCCTCAACATATTACATTATGTAGTTTTTATAGAAGTTGTAGCCTCAGTTCTTCATGCATTGTACAATGCTTCAAACTACCAGATAAGCTACAAAATAGTTCTGTTATCTAACCTTTAACTAAAAATTATTATGCTCATGCAATCTATAAATGATAATGAAGAACTCCATCGTGGCGGTGCATTTCAAATACAATATGGGTTTCGTTTCCTTCTACTACATGCAATGGAAGAGTACATGGTGGTGGTAAACAATAGATTTGGCAGTGATAGTAGGTTTGAGTTGAACTTTAGTAACTTGGAGTTAACTAATGGTGAGACTAAGCATCACCTACTTTCAAAAGAAAAGACAAGAAGCCCAATCTCTGCAAAAAATTGGAGCTGGGCAAAACCAAGCCACTAGAACAACAAAATAACGTAGAGCAAACTCCTAGACAAAGCACTGAGCACAGATCCAAAAGTGGAAAATCCACTCAGGCAAGGCCATAAACAGATCCAAATGCCATGACAAGGGAACCCATAGACATCTGAGACAAAAGCCCAAACGAAAAACCAAAAAATCCCCAATCCGGACCACAAAAACACCATCCCACGACAATGCCAAACAAGGGAGGCCAAAGGATGAAGCCACCACACTAGCAGACTAAAACAAAATGACATCCAACACAACTCTCCACATAAGCCTCCCATGCCAACAAAAGAACCCAAAATGATAGTGTACAAAAGATTCTCCAACCGATCCATCAGTGTCATCATCATCTTCATCAGAGTTGGCCTTTGCACCTTTGTGACCTAAAACCTTAGCTCCTCCTCCCTTTCTGCCTAGTACCATTGGTGAACCTAGCATGTTAAAAAAGGTACATGTATCCAATTTTCCTCTTACAATTATTAACTAGCGCTTTCATTTAAAGCACAAATAACAAATAATAGATAGTAAACTATAAATTTTTTAAGTGTTCAACTATGAAATGAATGAAATTGCTATATGCCAAAATGCACCTATTTAGACTATTTATTTATATTTGTTAAATAAATTAAAATTCACAGAACAACTGTTATTTTTAATTTAATTATTTTTAATTTAATTAATAAATTAGAACAAATTATCTAGTGAGATACATTTTGACCCCTCCATAGACATTGCGGTCAACTACGGCATGAGAGAACTCACAAACACAATGTCATCATGATAAGATTTTTCCATCGGTTATTTATTGGAGGCATGTTTTGGACCACATCTATAAAGTCTTATCAAACAAAATCTCTAACAGTCTTTATCACAATGAGAAACATCTTCCACAGTAATGTAAGAAATTTTCAACCAGCATCAAACAATTTTACGAGAAGTCAGCTACATTCAAAACACAGTACTCATATCAAATATTTGTAAGTCGGTAATACCCAAATATGGCATGGCTTAGTTCCCCTGTAGCAGTGTTGGGTTTTTCAATCATCTTCTTCTGGATTATATACAGCTTTGTCATAAAAAAGAAGGGCCAAAGCAAGAAGGGTGAGTTGGGATTGCCACCAGATCCACGGCTATGGCCGCTGGTAGGCAATCTCCATCTCTTGGGAAACCTTCCTCACAAAGCTCTGGCTGAGTTGGCAAACAAGCACAGACCCATCATGTTTCTTCGCTTGGGCTCAGTACCCACGGTTGTGGTCTCTTCTCCTGCCGTGGCCAAAGAGTTTCTTAAAACCCACGATTTGATCTTTGACAGCAGGCCAGCTACATCGGCTGGCAAGTACCTGGGCTACAAGCACAGGGACGTGGCGCTAGTCTCCTATGGAGAGTATTGGCGGCAGATGAGAAAGCTGTGCACAATTGAAATCTCCATGGTGGGTGAGAGAGGAAGAGGTGTCCACCATGGTGAGATCTCTGTGGGAGGAGAGCGAGCACGGCGTGCGCTTCGTTAATCTGAGGAAACACATTTTCTCCGCCTTAATCAACATAGTGTGCAGAATGTTTGCAGGCCGAAGTTACTCTGACCATCAACTGAGCGGAGGGCTGGAGTTTTCACAGAGTCAACCAAGGGTTGTAATGTCGGAGGATATTATATTCCAAAAAAAACAAGGCTGTTTGTGAACATTTGGGCGATTGGAAGGGATGAAAGTGTTTGGGAAGATGCTTTAGAATTGAAGCCTGAGAGATTTATTGGGTCGAGCATAGATTTGAAAGGCCAACACTTTGAATTATTGTCTTTCGGAACAGGGAGGAGGGGATGCCCAGGGATGTCCATGGGGCTTTCTGCTATTTACTTGTTTGTGGCTCAGCTGATGATACATTGCTTTGCTTGGAGCGCGGAGGGTGATCTTAATAAGCATGAAGTGTTTGGATTGACCCTACCAAGGAAGTTTCCTATCTTTGCTATCCCTTCGTCGAGGCTCACCACCTACGAGTCGCCATAACTTTGCAGGTACACTAGGGAAAATTACTACTAATATAGAAAATATAAAAGGAATGAATATTTAAATGATATAACATTTGTATGTTTGTGGAAGTTTACTCTTTACGCCTGAGTGTAGTTTAGTATTCAATATTTTAATACGCGGGAGTCCTGATACTGTTAAACTAAATATGATTTTAAAATAAATGAAAATTTAAAAATCTTTGAAGCTAAAGAGAAACAAGTGTCACAGTGGCAAGTACTTGGTATAACATAGTGATTAGGGTCAAGAAGAGATGCATTATGTTAAATTCTTGTTTTAATTGTTACATATAAGGTAAAGTAGTTAACAATTGTTTTTTATAAATAGCAGCAGCAAGAAAGGGTGCTGACCCATAGAACAAAGAGGCTAACTATGAAATTAACAGAAAGTTAACCATCATAGAGAGCAGCAGTAAAGCATAATAGTCTACCACGATAAAAAACAAAAAAACAGCAAAAAATAAGCCCCCATCTATGCAGAGTATCACACAGCTGCAGAACAGTTTTGGAAATGTTTAACTTAAACCCAACCGGGTGCCACACAGGGCTAAAAACCAAAATCGCAGTATTGAGCATACGAAAATAAAGTAAATTTAACCAAAAAGGGGCAAGGAACCCAGGGCAGTCACCATCCTCCCATTCACGAGCAGCCACAGAGCTAATTTCCTTTCCATAGGCACTTTGACAGTAGAGTGTCAGCCCATTCGTCATTTGAGGAAGGTGAAGAGTTCCTGGTTACTTTTAGCATCTTCCTTGTCCTCCAAGGCCTTCTCATTGAGGAGGCAGAGGGTAGTGGCGGACGCATGCATCACTTTGAGTGCAAATTTACTGATGTCCTTCAAGCGCTTGTTGGTAGCTTCCATATCCTTTGTGAGTTTAAACACCGTGTTCTCCATAGAGGCGAACTGGAACTTCATTTTCCACATCAACCTGCTACCAGTGCGCTCTTTGTCCTTGCTGGGGTCTTTTTCCTTCCTCTCTTCCTCAGTTGCATTGGTTTACATGTCCATTTCCACCTGTTCAGTGTCCTTGTCTAGTTCCTCTTTGCTAGGAGAGCCCACAGAAGCATCCTCCTAGACATAAGTTTCCTCCTTTTCCATGAGCTCTCTAATAGCTCTTTTTCCTTGCACTTTGGCGAGGCAGTTAGAGCAGCGGGTAGAAGTGAGATGGGGCTCAGAGGTTTAGGGACAATCTAGATTAATAACAATCTTTTTTGTGCTTCTTGGGAGGGGGCTGGGGGCTATCATCTAGGTTAAGGGAATGCTTCTGAGAGTTGGGGGTGGTTTGGGTTTCAGAAGACTTAGGGCTTGAGGTAGGGGTCTAACTGCCTTTAGAACCAGTGGGAGTGGGGATGCCCTGGTTAAGGGAAATTGACAATGACAAGGGTTGTTGAGAGGCATGAGAAACTTGTGGAGGCGGAGGGGGGCAGAGAGCATAGTGAAAATTGTATAAGCAGGGGATAAGGCCCTGATGGAGATACATAGGGTTTTTACCAAGGGAAATGGCTTCATTCACAGCCTTAACATTAGCTTCCAACAAATGTAAAAGGTAAAAATGAAAGGAAATTAATAGCTTGTGACAAAAATAGTTTAGAAATGGGAGATGATAGTTATAGAACATACCAAACCACCCCTCCAACGTAAAATATTTCATCACAAGCTTGCACATCTTTGGCCAAAACTCCAGGAGCTCAGGGATGACATAGCCACCATTAAGCGGAGAAGGGGTAGCATCATCCTTGAAGAATTGCACAAATTCCATCTTAGCTTGGGCCTTGGCATTTTTTTTCCACTTCCTACCAGTGGTCAGCATATCCGTCGCCTAGCCAATAACCTCTTCATTGACCTGGAAAGTGATGTCGTTAATGGTGACCTACCTATCATTCCATGTTTTGGCAACTTGTTTGGAGATCATTTCATCATGGCCTTGGAGGCGTTCCATGAAAGGCAGAATACCTCCCTTCTTGTAAAAGTACATAACCATGGGATTCGAGGAGAATTCCTCCTGAATCTTGTCTGGTTCGATTCTTTTCCTATTGCCACCAATTTTCTTCCCCCCCAAGCTGCCTGCAAAAAGGACCAGAATACTAGAGCAAGGATCTCTCACACCAGGATGAGCTCTCTGAAAATTCACATAACACAAGTTGGGGATGTTGTACAAAAAGCCAAACAAAGAATTTGAGGTCGTGTCAAGTTGCAAAGAGTGATTAAGGCTTTGATTGTCTTGGGGATCGTAAAGCCTTGTCGTAAATGCCACCGGGGTTAAAATGTGAGAAGTACATGATAACCCATAATTATCATAATAATTATCCGTAGAAAAATCCGCGTCGTATCTCTTGACAGCCTCCAAAGATTTATTGCCCAGAGCCCATTTGAAATAATGATGGCCATTTAGAGTGAAACTCGTGCCCATATGCCACATCAAGCGCCTTGCATACATTAAATTACAACCACAATGAGCCATGTGGAAAATAAAAGGCATTGTGATAGGGGTCGCTAAAATGTGCTAGCATCCGACCCCACCACACAGTGTCCCACGCAAGCTCTCCTTTTTATACTTCATGGGATTCAAATTCAATATCTCTCATTTCCCACCTAAGAAGATCTTGCGTAGCTTGGGGTAGCTGATTAACAACTTTCCAACACTAAAGCCCGTCTAGATGTAGACCAGTAGCAGTCATGGCGTCAGCAACCTTATTGCCCCCCCTGTAGATGTGCATGATAGTAACCCTCTCCATGCAAACCATAATGTCATGGATATCACTCAAAATGCTATCCACTTTCCAGCCAGCATTACAGATACCCTTGGAAGCATCAATTATGGTCTTGGAGTCTCCTTCGATAGCAATGTTGGTGCAGCCTATGGTCATGGAAAATCTCAAACCCCAGAGGAGAGCCATACCCTCCGCTTGGTTGACAGTATGGTTGTGAAGGGGTACCGCATAGGCCGCCATGAAGCAGCCATTGTGATCACGAATGAACCACCACCAACTTGGTGCTGATTGCAAACAAAACCATCAAAATTCAACATGTGCCAAGTAGGTTGAGGAGGAGTCTAGACAGTGGCATTTTCAACAACAATCTGGGAGTTATCAAATTTGGATAATTGTTGTTAGAAAAGTGGAAATGCAAATAATAGTCATTGTAAGATAGAGTAGTTAATAATTATTGTTACATTAGTAGAACTATAGAGCATTCCTATGTTATTCTAGTATGACTATTGGTAGAATAAACACCAAATCTAATATGAATAAAGATTGTTTCAAATTTTAAATGTTATTTATAAATGTGAAAGTAGTTTTTATTCAAAGCTATTATTATTAGTAATTGTGGGTAGGCTAAGAAAGTATTATCGCAATGACTTTTGGATTTCTTGGTTTAACTGGTGAAAAAAACAATGTGTATGGACCAATTATAAATTAGGATATTTATTATTTTGTTGTATATTTCATATTTTGTATAGTGAAATTGAAAATTTTTAAGTTTGTAATATGTAAAAATTATTTATTGATAATTTGATTGGTTGAATCATTTGAGCCCTTATACTTGAAATTTCAAGAATTCCATTGGTCTCCCACATTGCTTTATTTTAGGCAAAATTTGTGCATAAAAAAACTTGTTATGGAGAAAATTAATTTATTCATGGTAGTATAAAAGAGATGTTTTATACCGCTTAAAAAGGTGACAATTAATTATTGTTATAAACTAAATTATCTTAATGTATGTGTATTTTAAGATGAACTTAAGTTTAATTAATATGAAAAATTATATTTTAAGTAGTATATTTGTTAGAATGTAATTTTTGTCATTCAATTGTAAATGGTTTTTTTTTTAGGTAAAAATGGATGAAGCCATTATATTTATTTATAAACTTCTTCAATGAGGCTCAAGGAGAAAAAAGTAGTAAGAAAACCTCCTATCATTGCCAAAATACATCGAAAGACAGCCAAATAATCATAGACCTAGCCAAAAATTTCCTCTCTCAAAAAATACATGCAAGAATCAAAGGAAATTGATTAGCAAAACCTTCCAAACCCGAAACAAACCATGCTATACAGACTCGATATACAGATATACATTCAGCTGAGATGGTATACAATCGAAGATACATGCAGCCAAGAGGATATACTATCATAAAAATAGCCCACAAAGCCCCAAAAAACCTAATAATACTTGTCGAAATATCAGCCCCTTGGATTGAACAAGTCATGGCAGTGGCATGGGAATTTACAAGTATGGCTCGAGGATACCGATTCCGCAGAGTACGGGAGAGTAGAAAGCGAGTCCACAGAGAACCTAGTCGATGACTCTACGAACAACGTCAACGACTACATCAGGCGGCGGATTGAAGATCACCCGCATATGGCGCAGCAGGTAGTCATTTGAAATTGGGCACTTCCATATGTGGATAGGAAGTCGAGTGTGCAAATTAGAGATTTTGTAGTCCAACGAAGGCTGGAAACCAAGCAGAATACACGGAGCACGGAAGAGAGCAAATAAAGGGCAGACAATAAGAAGATGTTGAAGACTGTATCCACTATAGCCAAAAATAAAACTTGAAGCATGAAAGCCTGCCAACTGCTTGTGTGTATAAATAGGAAGCCGAAAAGATGATTTTATGTGCCTCCCAACCCTACCCATGACTGAAACAGTACACGTGACAGGGGCGTACGTGCGAATCCAACATTTTGATGGTGATTTATAGATCAGAGCGTAAAGAAATTTCATTCGAGACCCGGTCGACCCCCATTTTGGAAATAAGAGATCTCACTAGGAGATCATTATCCCAATAAAGAGAACCACTTGCCAAGTTAACGCCCTTGTTGGCTAACCAGTCAGCCAACCCATTTTCTTCCCAGAAGTAGTGGGAAATTTTATACTCTGTAAACTGAGAGAGTAGCTTCCTAGCCTCCTTTAGGATATATTGAATTTCCCAACTAGGTGAGCTTTGAGGCAAGAGGACCGATGTGATGATCTGGGAATCCCCCTCAATGTGGATGTATTTGACACCCTAACTAACAACAAATGAAAGACCCAGGAATCGAGCCTGAGCTTCTGCAATGTTATTCTAGAACCATCCAGAATCTTATTGCAAGCTGCTTTAATGATGATCGAAGATGCATCTCGCAGGATGAAGCCAGCTCCCAAAGCCCCCGAGTTTCCCTTGGATACCCCGTCAGAATTAAGTTTAGCAAATGAGGCATTTGGTGGTTCCCATTTAACATCCTTCTGACGCTCTCCCTTTGATTGCTTCCCATTTAGGACCCCTTTAAATGGGATAACAATGGAAGGCCAGGAATTCAAGATTCTCGAGTCTTGAGAGGAGAACATAGAAGAGAGAGATTTGGAGCGAAGTGAGTAGGCATTGACCATTTCAGAAATAGACTTTTCAACTGAAATACACACCTTATCAATTGATCATATTTCCTTCCTAAACATTATCTTGTTTTGTTCCCACCAGATGGACCAAGTAATGACTGCTGGTATAATTCTCCAAATATGAGAGAAGAAGGTGTCTTTTTGAAGAAGGGGCCACTGTTCGAGAAGGTGAATTAGAGACGTTGGAAGAGGGCCCTGCCAACCAAGCCTTCCCAATATGCAATACCATATCTCCTGGGCAAAGGGGCAAGAAACAAAAAGGTAGTCTGTCTAATCACTATGATGCTTACAAAAGATACATTAACATATGTCTGCAATACCAAGCCTGTATAATCCATCACTCGTAAGATTTCTCTTAAGAATTGCTAACCACAGGAAGGAACTTGCTTTAGGAAGAACTGATGGATGCCAACAAAACTTAAAAAGATGAGCATTAGGGTAAAGAGAAACTGAATATATGGATTTGTAGCCTAGCTTTACCGAGTATCTTCCATTAATTAACCATCTCAATTTGTCATAGGTCAAGTTAATATGAGAGGGCCTTTGTACCAAGATACCCAATAATAACGCCTTTTAGTCCTAAGGAATGTTATCTTGGGGTATTGTTTTCCATTCTGCCTTTGGCCCTAAAGCTGACAGGGTGACCAAAAAATAAGCTCTCACTTTCAAACCCCACTGCCATTGATGGAAAATCTTGGTCAATGGGAGGATTCCCAGGAAGGATGAGATGGGAGGTAATCCATTCCATGAGTCATCCCAAGAATCTGTTGTGTCCCCTGAGTTAATTACCCATGATAGGTGAGGGAGGATAACTCCTCTACATTTAAAAACAAAATTCCACATTGCTGAGCCCCAAGGAGGATTCTTGATGCAGGAGCATCCCAGGGTAGTTGGCTATCCTGCATGTTTGGGAGATTTGATGGAGTTGTGTGGACTTATTTTCATGTGTGAGGGGTTTGGTAGAATTGGATAAACCTACTTGGGTCTTTAGTAATTGGATTTGATGTATTTAATGGAACTTGGCATGGTCTTGGTTGCTCAGCATGGCCTTGGGGAGCTCGGCCTTGCTTAGGAATTTGGTGCCTATTTCAGGCTGTATAAGTAATTTTCCATAAAGAACTAGAGGCTGAAAATTTCAGGGATTGAAGAGAGCCTATATTTCTTCCTACGGTTCGAAGCATGAGTTCTAATTCATCCAGAGCTAGGAGATATCGTGATTTTACTAAGACATCTATTTTGGGAATTTAATTGTTGTTGTTGGCCGACTTGTGGCATTTAATTTTGGTATTTGTATTTAATTTATGTTCAAGGCCGACCTATGGCTTAGATTGGTATAAGTAGAGGTTGTGGGGGAAGTCTTTAGGCAATTATTCATCCACTTGGGAGAAGAGGAGGTGGATGTGGAGCGAGTTTTGAGGAGAGCTAGTAGCTGCGGCTTGGGAAACAAGGAGATTGCTTGGTGGGCTTGCGAGCACAAGTTTAGATCTTCCTTGGGGGTTCCTACCAGTGTGTGGATCTAGGCTAGCTAGGGTTTTGGTTTGGATCTTGCGAGATCTTGTGGAGTTTCTATTGTAATTGCATTGTATTTGGCCATAACCCGGAAGGCCTTACAGCCGGGCATGTTGGATGAAAATATAATGATTCTATTATGAGTATTGGCATTGTGTGGATCTATATCTCTGTATTGTTATTATATTCTTGTGTGTGGTTATTTGCTGGGGGCTAGGACATCTCCATCGGGGATCGTCCTACCTTGCACTGCATCAATTCTTAATTGTAAAAATACGAGTGGGATCATGACTATCCAAATACTTGTACGTCAAATGATACTAGCCCACAGAGATGTCAGGTTTTCATATAATTTCCATGAGAGTTTTTCACCAAGACTAATATTTCTCTCATAAATACTATGGAGACCAACCCCCCATTATCCTTCGGAAGAGAGATGTTATCGAAGGAGACCAGAGGCACCTTAGATGTCCCATCACAGTTACCTTTCCATATGAAATTTTTTAGACTTTTTCTAATCTTCTCTATGACATTCCTGGATACCAACATCATAGACATGATGTAATGGGATGGAAGAACTTCCTTGACTAAGAGGATTCTCCCTACCAAAGAGAGTCATTTGGCTTTCCACGATGCTATTCGATCAGAAATGGACTGAAAAATGTTATCCCAAAAGGAAGCCTTGCAGGGACCTTGGAATAGAGGAATTCCCAAATACTTATTTGGGATCATAGCGACTTCAAAACCAAGCAGCTTCGTGATATCTCCCTGAATATTTTTAGGCATATTGAAAAATAATATCATAGACTTTGCAGAATTGAGTATTTTACCTGAAAGATTGCAATATTCTTGATGGGTATCTCTGATAACTTTAGCATCTTGTATGGAACCCTCAGCATAAAGGAGAGAGTCATTAGAAAATAGAATGTGTGTAATTGAGAGTTGAGAGTGATGGAGCGAGATGCCCACTAGTGAGCCTTGAGTTTTTTTGGAAGAGATAAGTTTGCTCAGCTCTTCAGCCATAATGATGAAAAGGAAAGGAGACGGTGAGTCCGCTTGTCCAATCCCTTGAGAGGAGGAGAAGAATCCGCAAGGAGAACCATTAATAAAAACTAAGAGCTTAGCTCTTGTAACACAAGCCATGATCCATGTAATCCACTTTTTACTAAATCCCATCTTGTGCAAAACTTGTTTTAGGAATCCCAAGTTAACTTTGTCATATGCTTTATGTTAGCACTATTTTAAAAGTTTTCAGCTTCATGCTAAGACTTAAAAAAAAAAATCTGGTCTTTTAGACCTAATGGTGAGGTTTGAATGGTGAAAACCCTAAGTTTGTTGGGAGCCCTATCTGATCCTAAGCATTGTTATAATTTTATGTTACCTTTTTGGCTCACTAACTCTCCAAATACGCATGTGCTAATTTTCACCCCCTTTTTACCCATCACTTTACATGTTATATTGTTAAGTTGTCTGACGCGGTCACCTTTAATTATTTCTTTCAAGGCCTAAGTTTCTGATTAATTTTTCAATAGTTCGTCCCCCTTAAAACTTGTGGCTATCATTGAGCCGCAAGACTACCTATTGTCAGAATGTCTGACATGCGCTTTAGCGACGAAGCACCATCTGTCTAGGTGGGCCCGTTAATAAAGGTGTGTTGGAAATTAAACAACGGATTAATCCTAACACTGTCATTATACTGTTCGACCGAGTTGATAGCCTTTTAAGCATCGCACTTTAATGATAAGCGCATGATCAAAGCTTCACTGACAGCGGTAAGTTCTGGCTTGTCAGTCTCCATGGCTTTTCTCTTAGGTTGACATCTGTCTTTGGTGACGTAGCGAATGTGGGGTCAGACTTTCCAAAGGATAAAGCATAGATTAATCTTACGGCTGTCGCTATACTATTGAAGAAAGATGTTAGGATTTTAAGCTTGCACTTTAGTGATAGCCATCAGATTCTCTTTAAAGGAAGAGGTTTGCAGTGGGCCCTAAAAGTGCCAGGTCACATCGATGTGTTTTCTTTTCATTGGTTGGAATGAGTTATGATGTGGCATTTGTCAGGATGATTGGTACCAAGGAAGAAAAAGTAAGGAGGCCCACCTGCGGGTTCTTCACAACATGGCATCTTTTGATGAGACAAAAATAATTAAGGTGTCAAGGTAGGGCCAGCCTTCTCGGATGGTTAAGGTTCGATAAGATCTCGTGGTTGTCATTATACCACTACGATAAAGTGCACAATTTTTAAGGTCAGTAGTATAGTGACAACCATTGATCTTGCTTAAAGATGAGGACTGAAAGGTGGGTCCTTTGTCACCAGTTCTTGATGACATGGTCATTTTTAATTGGCCAAGCATAGTGATCACATGCCTGGTTGTCATTACACTTGACACTAAGGATAAAGTTGGGGTTTTCTGCCTACTGACCTATTCAACCTGGCATCTCCTGATTCGATAAATTTTTAAAAGGGAAGCTATGGGGCCAAAGTCTCTTAAATTATGAGGATCATCTGATTAAATGGCATCGATGGTTGTCATTATATCTTGATCCACCTTTCCTGACAGTTTTGGGTTAGCGCTTTAGCAACAGGGTGACACCTATCCCCTCTGGGCAAAGTAAATTTAAGTTTTTCTTTTCCCACGTGGTTAAAATGAAATGTTCTCATTGGTCGAGAACTGATTTGGGGAAAAGTAACATAGGGTTACGCTGCATAACTTGTTAACCATCTGATATGCCTAAAGGGAAAGAAAATCAACGACCCGAATTAAAATTTCTACTTTGTGACATTTTTCATGTCCTGTGAGTGCTAAGGCCACCAACTTTCGGTAATGGCAGATTTATTGAGCTACATGTGGATGGATTGTAAATGGTTGGAAACATTATATATCAAAATTCGATCATTGTTTCTCTTTACCTCTCTCATAAGTTTCCTAGTGAACTAGATTTTCCTCTGGAGTGATTTCAAGCGAAGTTCTCTTAGGTGCTTGGTAGGTAAAATTTTTGAAATTCAAGGGTTGTTTGAAGTCTATGAAGAAATTATAAGAGGAGTTGTGTTGCCAGCTAATAAGTATTTAGGGCTTTCTTTGGTTTTATATATTGTTCTCAGAAGCCCTAGTTTCAAAATGCCACCAAAAAGGAACCTGTCTGGTAAGATAGAATACAAGGACAAGGGAGTCTTTGAAGATCTGATGCAATTGCTATTGCATTCAGATAATGGGGCAGCTAGACTGAAGGAGTTGGTCCCAAGAAACCATAGGGATTCAGTAGCTGAGGCACTCCATGATAGAGGAAATTGGATGAGAGATGCTAGGGTGGGTAAAGATCATAACAGTCTTATTTTATTCAGGTCAGCCTACTCATAAAGAAATTCTTGTGCCCCCATTAGCAATATTTGGCAATTTGACATAGGGAAATTGGTAGTCCCCGGAGTATTCATGGATGTGAATTGTTGATCCAAATTGCAAAGTGTTATGATCCTATGACAAAATGTGTCAAGGACATAAATGGGAAAGATGTAATTAGCATCACAGATGATGAGATCAGGGAATTTTTTTCACTAAATGGCCCTTCTGTTGGGTTGGAGAAGATAGATTTCACAGAGTTTACAGAAGTATATGAGGCACAAAGGGATTATTTGAGAGCAGGGCCTCTAAGGGAATTTCTGAAATAAACTGGATCAATGTGTGTTTTAGTGAAAGCACACCAAAGCCTTTTAGGCTAGACTTGTTCAGTAAGAGAGCACATGGTTTCTATAAGTCTTTGAATTTTATTCTATGGCATGATGAGGCCACTCATATGTCAATACCATATAAGTTTATGATGGTACAATCACTACACCCTCAACTGGCATTGATTTTTTATTTTGCATCTCATTTGGCTGATCTAATCCATGAGGGATTAATGGGAATCAAGAAAATGAAGGTTAATAGGCCTTTTGGATTGTATTCAATGCTTATGCATATGTTCTTATACAAAGGTGAGCAATTCTTCAGCTCAACAGTCAATATTGTGAAGGAAAGATATGGAGAAACCCTTCCAGTCCAATTGTGGACTACAACTTTGTCATGGGATAGAGTTGATGCTAGCTACATTTCTTTTGATAGGGAATTTGCTTCAAGGCTCAGAACTCTATTATTTTTTGACAATCCAAGGATTCCAAGAGAGTTATTAAGATTGATTAGACCAAAGGAGTATTGTCAAGACATTACTATAGTCCACAATTTTGGGGATATAATTTTATATCTAGTTTCCACAGTTTTTAGGGTATATAGTTGCAAAGTGGCACCATACATTTTACCTTATCAGGTCCCCTTGAAAGTAGGATATGCTAAAATATTAAGGGAGATTAGTGACTTGCAGGAAACCACTCTCACTGGTAAGGGAAGAGGAACCTTAGTCCCTGATATCACAATAGCTCATCAGTATGTCATTACTAAGGGAGTCTGGGTGCATTTGAATAAAGTTTTTCAGCCCTACAACATGTCAATGGCCACCATCAAATGTGCAAATAATGAGGGTTTCTTCTCAGGAATGTTTAGAGAGAAGGTAAGGTGTGCTCTCATTGAACACCAATTCAATCTCCTTGAAGATGTGATAAGGAATGAATTTGACCTCCAAACTCAAGAAATAAGAAAGGAAAAATGGGTCATCTACAAAAAGACTATAGATTTCATTAGAAATTTTGATAAGGCTTATGACCCATTGAAGGGATTTAAACCTCGGGTTAGGAGAGTTGATACCCTTATGGAACATTTTGAAGGGGTCATGCATGCAGTAAATGAAAAGAAAATCATGGTTAGTAAAGCAGAGCCTTCAAAAGGGCCAAACAAATTTAAGTTAGCCAAGGTACATGAAATTGATTCCTAAGGGAACATACACTGTACAGAAGAGAAGTGGCTACAGTGTCCTTTTGCCAACACAACAAAGAGGTGAGGATCTTCCTTCTACATCAAGAGGAAAAAGACCCATAGATGATCCAGTAATGCAGGCACCCTCTCCTAAGAGGCAAAGACAAGAAGAATCAAGGCCAGGAGAGAATGTTTATTCTCCTTCTCAATCCCCTATCCAATTAGATGAACATGGGGTAGCAGAGCAATTACTTTAGATGAGTAGTGAGGGAAACATTTTTGTTTCCAATGATGAGTTACAAGAAGGAATACCGGAGGCCCCTAAGGAGGTGGCCATGGATCTCACTATTGCTGAATTTGAGGGTAGACAAATGGACCCTATTTTGAAATGGGCCAGTGATTCATTTCTTGCTGATGACAAATTTGTCAAAACTAGGGCATTCTCCCATTTTTTATGGAGAATGAAAACAAATCAATTTAGGGAGATTTGTGAAAAGAATAAGAAGTTCCTTGTTAAGGATATCACAGAGATTGAAGCTGAAACCAAGACAAAAATGATCAAGCAATTTGAAAAGGTTACTCCTGAGGAAAGCAGGGCTATGGTCCATACTGCAGGAGTGCTGATTAGACCAAAATGGGATATTGTTGATGCAATAATCTTTGATCAAGTTAGAAAGAGCAAGGTGAAGACTCTTGGTACAATAGAACAGGCTCAACAAGCTATTAGGGGAGTTTCTTTTTTAGAAGATCATGTTGCCTTGGTGATGTGGTCACTTAAGAGGGAAGATAAAAAAGGAAAAAGAGAGGCTCTCTCTATAGAATATGTAGGGAATTTACTGGTACAAAGAGTAGGTGAGACTTTTGGAGTAAAAGCTTCAAACCTAATTTTGGAAACTGCCAAGTTGAATGTTAAAGTGGTAGAGAAAGATGCCCAAGAAAAAGAGGAGCTTAGGCTCAAATTTGAAACTGTCCTCAAGTCTTACAATGAGCTCAAGATAGAGCTAATCCAAAGGGACAAGTTAATTGCTGAGCTATTAGGACCACAAGATCATAGGTCACCACAACTGATGATAGAAGACAAGCCCACAATTGCTTCTTCATCAAGCCCAATTGTTGAATTTCCACCATCACCATTCCCAGAGACCAGTATAGATGCAAAAGTTAGTTGGGAAAAGAAAAGATTAACTGAGGAAGCTAATAAGCTGAGAGAAAGAAGGGTGCAATTGGAAAAAGAAAAGGATGAACATGTGAAGGCCACAGCTTTGGAAAATCAGAAATATGAAGAAAAAATGACAAATGCAATGATGCAATTTGCATATGATTTAAAACCCTCAATTTTCTATAATCATGTCAGTAAGTTACATGTTTTATTTACAACTTTGAATAATAAGAAGACTGAGATGCCACCAGTTTTGAAGAAATGGATTGAGAGATCTCCAAATGTGAAGCTTTTCTGTATGTTATCAGAAGGCCAAGAGGACCCTGATCCACTTATTAAGCTAGATCATCAAGTTGTGAAGAAAATAGTGCAGTATGGCATTATTTTGGATAATTTTATTAGAAAATCAAGTATGTTGAAAAATGAGTTGATGCTTACAAATTATGAACTAATACCTACCATTCTTACAGAAAATGAAGAATTTAAAGAATTGTATCAGTGGAGAGAAGAGATAGATGCACTCTTATCAGAGAGGGTGATTGGTGTCCTAAGTGACACCTATTCTTTTAGCAGCACCATCAAATTATTAATAAATGCAAAATCAATGTTTGATACTATTCAACATAAAGTCAGTAAAATAGAGAATGACTGGGAACAATTATCAAGAAAAAAGGCTGAGTTTGCAAATTTTGAGTTCCCAAATGAAGAGGTGTACAATAAATGGAGGTATCAGTACATACCTCATGTTGACAAAGTAAATACTCCGCCAACCTCTTAAGAAAACAAAATAGTTACTTTTGAGCAGTCAAGGTTGTTGAGGTGCAGAAAGGCATTCATTACCGGATTGACTACAAGATATTGCAATCAGATTTGTTGAAAGAAGCCAAGGACAACATTGAAGACATAAAGCAAGGCCACTCATCTACAAATATCTCACCTGTTTGATCAATGCATTTATTGTAAACCTAATAAGGTTCTTGTATATCTTTTTTAGGTTAGAAATTTTGTAAACCCTAGAATGGTCGGTAGCTTGTTGCATTTCCTTGTATATAAATAATTTTCCATGATCATTCTAGCCATTGAGAGTTTAGGTGTTAAAAGGATAGAGAATCTGAAACTCTAGCCCTGAGTCGAGGATTGTAACTTTTTGTATCATTTTTCATCAAGGAATAGAGAAGAAGTACAGGTTGCTACTGCTATTTTGCAAGCTTATTATTTAGAATATTATGTATACAATGTTCAAGGTTATACTTAATACAATCTCAAATCTTTGTCTCTCCTTTGAGTTTATTCTGTAAATCTTTAAGTCTTTCTAAGATTTATATGTATGTGTTTAACTTTGAGTTCTTATCTAGAATTGGATTAATTATTTCTCTAAGTTAGATACATGTTTACTGAATCTATTTAAGGATTTTCTATAAGTAGGAAAGGGTTGAGGTGTTTGTATTTATGTTTAGAGGCCAGTTCTTTTCAAAATATCATTGTATTCATTCTATCTTCTGGTTTTTTGCCCAATGGATAGGGCACTGGTCTATATTTTCATATCTTTTTCCTTGTAAGGAATGTTCAAAATCTTGTAATCATAAAATATTCAATAAATACCAGTCATTTTACTTTTATTTACATTTATAGTTGTTCTACCCGGTGATCTAGAGTCAATGAATAATAGGTTGCTATTTAGTACTTTCTCACTGTCATCTGTTGTAAGATCCAGTATTGAATAAAGAACATAGTTAAATCTATTGGATCAAGTGTACCCACCTTGGTTTTGTAGAGCCAGAAGTGAAGAGGGCAGTCTTGTCCCTATAGTTGGTCAGATTTCCCATATTTGGAATTAACCACTCCTTAACATCAGTCATAAGCATATTGGTATCTTATGGAGTGTAAAATCTTTTGAAGAACAAACAAAATGGTGACTCTGCTGGGGATAGAAATGCAAGGTCATGCTAAATCCAGTTCAGATCTCTGGTATTATAAAATTGAGTAAATAGTGTAGGTTCCAAGTTGAGCTAGACTCCTGGCTTGCCTATTTCAATCAGTTGATATCTCTAATGCTATAAATTAGTTATAAATAATGCGGGTACGAGTTGAGCTAGACTCTTGGCCTTCTTATTTTCAAAACCAGTTAGTTACTTTTCTTACAGAGTTGATTCCTTTTCACAATTTTTCCTACCTATTCCTATTTGTTTATAAAATCATAAAATCTCATTTAGCTTGGGTGGCGACTCTAAACATCTTTGTGACTAGTGCTAAGTCAAGTATTGATATATCATAATGAGTTTCAAAAATACAAGGTCTTGGAGGAAGGAACACCCAGAGGAAAGTTTGTAGGGTGAGCTTCCAGCTACATCTCGATGAGGTCAGGTTAGGAGAGAAAAAAGTATCAGTGACATGTCTCTTACCTAGAAGCAAAAGGGAAACTCAAGATAGGAAGGTGTTTCTCCTCCTAGTCAGGAAGGAAATGCCTCAGAATATGAAGAGGTTGTTGATCTTTGTTTAAATTAGTATGAGGATTATTATTCCCCTACAGAAAGAGAGGGTGAAAGGTTGCCCCATAATAGGGAAATAATCCCAAATAGATAGTATGGAGGGGAGAGAAGATCAAGAAGTAAAAGTAGAAGTGGACAAGACTTTGTTCCCCCTTTCACCCTTGGTTCATCATTACCCTAAGGCCTCCATGAGTCTTAGGATCAACAAGAGGAGCCTCAAACACAACAGGTTGAATCTGAAACAATCTTGCCTGATTCTGAGGAGATATTTGAGGAAGTATATGAATTAGAAAGAAGAATTCATGAGCAAGAAGCTATTAGGAAAAAAAGAGAAAGGGAAAGAGAAGAAAAAATTAGGCATGACATGATAAGGGCTTACCAGTTAAAATGACAACTATTGAACTTGGAAGCAATAAATTATGTTCCCATTCCTGAACAAACAAGTGAACAACCTGTTGTTCATCAAGTATTTGAAGATTCAAGGGATCCAAAGGATAAGAGAAATCAGAAGGCAATGGGCATTTCAATCAAAGAACCTCTAGGCCCTAAACTTCCCATAGATTCCACTCTAAGATTGGAAGAAAACATTGAAAAGGCTAAAATGGAACAGGAATTGTTAGCTGAAGAACTTGAAAAGACAGAATTAGAAGCCTCAGAGTTAGAAATGAAAAAGAAAATAGATTTTCTGAGAAGGTCTACAGGAACCACTAACTTTACTAATTCTACTATGACATAAGGAGCTAATGTTGCAAACATAGCTAGTCAGACAACTAGTGTTCCCACACCAGGAGGGCTCAAAATTTTTGCCATAAAAAACACTAATGCATCTACATCTCAAGGTATTGGTATATCCTATACAAGACCTATTCATGAAAGATGTAAACAGTTGGTTTTTACTGGCATCCCTGGATATCCTAACCCCATCCCTGAAGAAATCAAGAAGAAGCTTCCTAAGTTTACTAGAAGCAATGTTGTTACTTGTGAGGAGCACCTAAAAAAGTTTATTGATGTGATTGATGATTATAAAATTGTGCCTGATGATGTTATCATGAAATTATTTGTACAATCCCTAACAGAAGATTCAAGGGATTGGTTTAGGGCTTTGCCACATGGTAGCATAGGTTCATGGGATCAACTTCGGCATTGTTTCAAAGAACAGTATGGTGATAAAACACATGAGGGTTTTATGCTAAATGAATTTAATAACATAAAGAATAATTTCAATGAGGATGTTGTTGAGTTTAATGTCAGATTCCAAAAGGCCATGCATAAACTCTTGCAAGTCATTAGATTGGATGATAGAGTATGTCTTGTCACATATTTAAATGCTTTTGACTCTAAAATGGGCTACCTTTTGAGAGATAAAAATCCAAGGAGTCTTGTTGAAGCTTACAAGCTAGCTATGAACATAGAAAGTAACCAAAGAATTTCAGGAAAGTTGGGAAGAATGGAAGATAACAAATCACCACTACTAAATAGAAAGGATCTAGGAAAGCCTATGAGTATAAAGTCAAATGATGATGATAGCTTGAAGAAGATCTTGAAAGAAATAAAGGATTTAAAGCTTGGTGAGAGCCGAAATACTAAATTTGTAGGAGGTGATAAGCATCCCTTTAATAATTTCAACAAATTGCCAAGAATGCAGAATTACCCATACAATACTCAAAAAGATGGGAAGACTATTATTCCTGAGAGAAAGGATAAACCAAATGATAGGACCCATGATCCATTGCAAAGGAATTCAATGAACATGGTGGGAGAGGTCCCATGGTCTGTTGTTTTTTAATCACCACATGATCCTAACTATTGTGTCATATCCCAAAATGTTTCTGCTCAAGAGGAGCAAGAGTCTAATGAGGAACAACCTTATGATGATCAAGGATGTGGAATGATTTCCTCCCCTGTTTGGGATGAGGTTGACTCTGCTGAAGAAGATGAAAATTAGGATGTTTTTAATTCGCAGACCCAAACTGAATCATACCATCAACAAGTTTTTTCAGATGAGATAGTGAGCATGATAACATCCAATGCAATGTTTTAAAGAGTAAGGAAATAGTTGTGTTGAGGAGGCCTTCTGATGAGGAAATTTCCTTGATAATAGCAGATATGGTTATTCAAGCTAAAACTAATTACAATCTGAGAAATAGGGTGGTTTGTAATCCAAAGTAAAAGCCTTCTAGAATTTTCATCAAGAAGACAGACAGAGATGCAAAAATGACACAGGATAAGTCTAAAGGTGTTGATGTTGTTGATAAGGTCAAGATAAAGAAAAATGATAAACCTAGCATTGTTTATAAGGTAAAATCTAAACCCACAGTTGGGGTTGTTTCAGCTTTGCAGAAGGAGAATGGAGTCCATGTTAAAAAACCTATGGATATACCCATCCAAGAGATTGATAAAGAAGTTGCAAATTTGAAGCTAGATGTCTTTGATTCAAAATATGTTCCAATTGATATGGGTAAATTATTGTCACAAATTACTGTCAAGGTCCCTTTGTTGGAGATGATGAGAATAGAAGAGCTTTAGGAAAAGGCTCTAAATTGGGTAAATGGTGTGATACCCATGGACTCCCAAAAGGTAGAAAGAGTTCGGAAACAAGTAGCAGCTTTGAATGATGAAAATGAAAATTGTAATGAGGAAATTGTTTCTGAAATTCCCCAAATCTATTTAGATAGAAATGTTTTTAGTACTACAGTAGGAACAGTTGATCCTTTCTTTTTAACTCTGCAAATAAATGGAAAGTTGCTAAAAAATTGTATGATTGATTCTGGAGCATCAAACACTATTATGCGTACTGAGGTTATGAAATCATTAGGATTAAAGGTGGATACACCTCATGGTAGATGTCAAGCAATTGATTCAAGGGAAGTTCTAGTTGTGGGTACTATCAAGGCTCTACCTTACAAACTAGCTACATATGCCAACAAACAATTGACCATGAGTGTCTTGGTAGTGGATATTCCCCCCCAGTATGGGATGCTACTATCGAGAAAGTGGAGTGATTCTATGGGAGGAAGCATACCTTGTGACTTGTCATTTGCTACATTTAATTTTGAGGGATAGAATATCAAGATCACCAGGGAATCTAGAGCTCCACATATGATTAAAGAAGAAGAGGAAGACACCATGAATTGTTTCCTTGATATTCACATTAATGCTTTCAAAGTCCAAGATAAGGAAGTAGAAGAGGGTTTTGAGCCTGCCCACAAGTCAGAAAGCCAGGAGGGATGGATTGACCTTGATATTTTATAGACAATTTACTTTGATGGTGCAAATAGCAATGAAGGATCTAGAGCTGGAATATTGCTCATATCTCCAAATGGAAAAACTTTCAAGTTCTCCTTTACTTTGTTATTTTCATGCACAAATAATGTTGTAGAATATGAGGCTCTATTGATAGGTCTAAGGTTGGCATCAAGTCATGGCATAAAATGTTTTAAAGTAGTGGGTGACTCTGAGTTAGTTGTGTCCCAAATTAGATCAAAGTATGCTTCAAAAAATCAGAAATTGAAGCATTATCGGAATGCAGTATCGGATGAGATTGAAAGTTTCAGTGCTTTTAATATTTGTTGGATGGAAAGAAGTCAAAATAGAATGGAAAATTTGTTGGCTAATGTGGCTCTTAGACCTGAAGATATTACATTTGTAGATATATCTAATATAGAGGTACAAGCCAGGCCTTCCATCCCTGATAATGTAGAGAACTGGCAAGTTTTCTCTGATGACCAAGACATATTAAGATTTCTCTAGTGTGAATCTCACTTTGGTGACAAAGAAATGGATTTCAGTACTTATGTTGACATGGTGAATGGTAAGGATGTCATTTTTAGGAAAGAGGTGTTACAGTTGAAATCAAATAGAGTTCCCAAAGGATTAGTTTCTCTTGAAAGGGTGTTTGACAATAAAGACAAGGATTTCTCTGCTAGTACTGATAAAACCAATGAGCTTGAGGAGGTAAACTTGGGCACAAGAATTGTTCCCAAGAAGGTTTATGTAGGCAAGTGTTTATCTCCTAGGACTAGAAAAAATTTGATTGATCTTCTTAGAAAATTTAGGCATGTTTTTGCTTGGTCCTATGAAAATCTCAAAGCTTATAGGGAGGACCTCTTTCAACATGAGATTCCACTCAAAGAAGGAACAAAACCTTTTAGATAGAAATTGAGACCTGTTAACCCTACCTTGGCACCTAAGATGCAGGGTGAACTCAAAAAGATGATGGATGCTAGAATAATCAAGCCTATTAGACACTCCACTTGGCTTTCAAATTTGGTGCCTATCAGAAAGAAGAATGGTGACATTAGGCTTTGTGTTGATTTTGGAAATCTTAACATAAATTCTGTAAAGGATAACTATGGATTACCAAATATGGAGAACATGTTGCAGAAAGTCATTGGGTCAGAATTGATGTCCATGATGGATGGCTTTTCTAGTTACAATCAGGTTATGGTTAAGGACACAAAGCAATTTAAAACTACATTTACAACCCCATGGGGGACATATGTTTATGTGAGGATGCCTTTTGGTTTGACTAATGCTAGTGCCACTTTTCAAAGGGATATGGATGTAGCTTTTGAAAAGTTTATTGATAGGTTTATGGTGGTATATCAAGATGATTTGACACCCTTCTTAGCTAAAGAAGAACAACATTGCCAACATCTAGAAGAAATCTTCATCAAAGCATTAGAGTATGGGGTCTCTTTGAACCCAAAGAAGTGTGCCTTTGGTGTGGTAGAAGGAAAACTTCTAGGGCACATTGTTTCAAAAGATGGGGTGAGGATAGACCCTGAAAGGGTGGAAGCTATTGATAAGCTATCTTTACCAAAGAATATCAAGGGCATTCAGTCCTTTCTGGGATAGGTTAATTTCTTGAGGAGGTTTATTACAAACTTTGCAGAAATCAGCATTCCCATATCAAGAATGTTGAAGAAAGGAGCAAGGGTTGAATAGAATGTGGAAGCAATATAGGCCTTTAATGATATTAAAAGGGATATCAAGCATGCCCCAGTCTTGAAAACACCAAATTATAGAAAACCAATGCAGATCTTTTCCTTTGCATTTGCCCATACTATTGTAGTAGTACTATTACAGAAGAATGGTGATGGTTTTGAGCAGCCTATTTCCTTTTTCAGCAAGACCTTGCAGACAGCTGAATTGAATTATGATATCATTGAGAAGAAAGCTTATGCCCTAGTAAAGGCTATTAAAACATTTAGATATTATCTAGTTGGAGCCATAGTGGTTGCCTATGTTCCAAGTGCTGCAGTCAAGGATATCTTGGTCCAACAAGAAGTTTCAGGAAGAAGATGTAGATGGATCAATAGGATTCAAGAATTTAATATTAACATTCATATTAAAAAGTTGGTAAGAGGGTTGGGCTTGGAAAAGTTGATGGCTCAAATCAATTTGACTGCAAACCAAATAAACATGTTGGAGGAAAATCAAAGACCTTTTGTGTGTAACATGGATTGTTGTGAGTGGTATAAAAATATTGTTGAATATTTACAAAAGATGACCTTGCCCCCTAAATTAGATGACAATAAGAAAAGAACTATTAAGCTTCACTCTATAAGATATGCAATTATAAATGGTGAATTGTGGTGGAGGAGTAATGAAGGTGTCTTGCTTAGGTGTGTAAATCAAGATAATGCCAAACTTTTGATGGATAAAATGCATAATGGTACTTGTGGAAGACATTATATGGAAAAGACTATAGCCCACAAGATTGTCAGGTTAGGTTTTTGGTGGCCATCACTTTTCAAAGATACCCATTAGTTTGTAAAGAAGTGTGACCCTTGTCATAAGTTTACAGGAAAATTGAAATTTAGTGGAAACTTGCCTCTTAAACCTACTATTGTTTAGGCTCCTTTCCAAAAGTGGGGTATGGATTTCATTGGTGAAATCCCTAATAAGTCCACTGGTGGACATTCCTATATCTTGGTGGCAACTGATTACTTCACCAAATGGGTTGAGGCAATCCCTTCAAGGAGTCCAACTAGTAAGGTGGTGATAGATTTCATGATGCAAAACATTCTCACTAGGTTTGGTTGCCCAAAAACTATGGTGGTTGATAATGCAATGTGTTTTAGGTCAGAGGAGTTTGTTGACTTTTGTCAAAACAATGGTATAAAAATCTCATATTCATCTCCCTACCATCCACAAGGAAATGGCCAGGCGGAATCCAACAATAAGAGTTTGATCAAAATTTTGAAAAGAGTATTAGATAAGAACAAGAAGGCCTGGGATTCCAAGTTATTGCAAGCTCTATGGGCTGACAGAGTTAGAGTGAAAAAAGTAATACGCTGTGCCCCCTTTGACTTGGTATATGGGATTAATGCAAGATTACCCCAAAACAATTTGTTACAAATGTATCAATTCATACAAGCATATGATGATGATGTGGAAGAAGATATGACTGTCAGAATAAATGATTTAATTCAATTGAATGAAGTAAGAAATGATGCACATGATAAAAATGAGAAGATCCAAGCCCAGTGAAAAGTCTTGTATGACAAAAGAACTACTCAGAGAAATTTTGCAAGTGGTGATATGGTCCTGATGTAGAATGCAAGGTTGGAAGACAAAGGAAAGCATGGGAAGTTTGATCCCATCTGGTTAGGCCCATATATCATGGAAGAGAAATGGGGAACAAATTCATATATATTGAAAAATCTAACACGAGAGTTCATGGAATTGCCAGTTCATGGTCAATTCTTGAAATTTTACTTCTCTTAAAAATCTTTTGAGTCTCTATATAGGTTTAGTTTAAGATTTTTTGTGTTGTTCCCTATTTTCAAGGAAAGTTTTGTTCTAGTCTACTCTTCCAAGAGATTCTAGTTTTCTCATTGTATCTGTAGGATATACACATCCCCAAGCATGAGCCACCGTTAGCACTATTTTAAAAGTTTTCAGCTTCATGCTAAGACTTCAAAATTTTTTTTTGTTTTTTTAGACCTAATGCCAAGGTTTGAATGGTGAAAACCATAAGTTTGTTGGGAGCCCTAGCTAATCCTAAGCATTGTTATAATTTTGTGTTACCTTTTTGGTTCACTAACTCTCCAAATACGCATGTGCTAATTTTCACCCCATTTTTACCCATCACTTTACATGTTATATTGTTAAGTTGTCCGATGCGGTAACCTTTAATTATTTCTTCCAAGGCCTAAGCTTTCTATTAATTTTTCAATAGTTCATCCCCCTTAAAACTTGTGGCTGTTGTTTAACCACAAGACTATCTGTTGTCAGAATGTCTGACATGCGCTTTAGCGATGAAGCGCCATCTGTCCAGGTTGGCCGGTCAATAAAGCTGTGCTAAAAATTAAAGAATGGATTAATCCTACTACTATCGTTATACCATTGGAATGAGTTGATATCCTTTTAAGCATCACCCTTTAATGACAAGCATCCGATCAAAGCTTCACTGACAGTGGCAGGTTCTGGCTTGTCAGTCTCCATGGCTTTTCTCTTAGGTTGACATCTGTCTTTGGTGACATAGCGAATGTGGGGTCGGACATTCCAAAGGATAAAGCACAGATTAATCTTATGGATATTGCTATACCATTGAAGAAAGATGTTAGGATTTTAAGCTTGCGCTTTAGCGACAGTCATCAAATTCTCTTTAAAGGAAGAGGTTTGAAGTGTTCCCTAAAAGTGCTAGGTCACATTGACATGTTTTCTTTTCATTGGTTGGAATGAGTTATGATGTGGCAGTTGTCAGGATGATTAGTAAGGTGTCAAGGTAGGGCCGGCCTTCTCAGATGGTTAAGGTTCGATAAGTTCTCACGGTTCTCGTTATACCCTGGGATAAAGTGCATGATTTTAAGGTCAGTGGTAGAGCGACAACCGTTGATCTTGCTTAAAGATGAGGATTGAAAGGTGGGTCCTTTGTCACCAGTTCTTGATGACATGGTCATTTTTAATTTCCCAGGCATAGTGATCATGTGCCAGGTTGTCAGTACACTTGACACCAAGGATAAAGTTAGGGTTTTTTGCCTGCTGACCTGTTTAACCTGGCATCTCCTGATTTGATAAAGTTTTTAAAAGGGAAGCTGTAGGGCCAAAGTCTCTTAAATTATGAGGATCATTCGATTAAATGGCATCAAAAGTTGTCATTATATCTTGATCCAACTTTCTTGATAGTTTTGGGTCAGCACTTTAGCAACAAGGTGACACCTGTCCCCTTCGGGCAAAGTAAAGTAATTTTTTTCTTTTCCCACATGGTTAAAATGAAATGTTCTCATTGGTCGAGAGCTGATTTGGGGAAAAGTAACATAGGGTTATGCTGCTTAACTTGTTAACCATCCAATACACCTAAAGGGAAATGAAATCAACGGCCCAAATTCAAATTTCTACTCTGTGATGTTTTTCACATCCTGTGAGTGCTAAGGAAGCCAATTCAGTAATGGTAGATTTATTGAGCTACGTACGGATGGATTGTAAATGGTTGGAAACATTATATATAAAAATTTGATCATTGTTTGTCTTTGCCACTCTCATAAGTTTCCTAGTGAGCTGGATTTTCCTCTGGAGTGATTTCAAGGGAAGATCTCTTAGGTGCTTGGTAGGTAAATTTTTTTGAATTCAAAGGTTGTTTGAAGTTTGTGAAGAAATTATAAGAGGAATTGTGTTGCCAGCTGATAAGTATTTAGGGTTCTCTTTGGTTTTATATATTGTTCTAAGAAGCCCTAGTTTCAAAATGCCACCAAAAAGGAACCTATCTGGTAAGATAGAATACAAGGAGAGGGGAATCTTTAAAAATATAATGCAATTGCTACCACATTCAGATAATGGGGCAGCTAGACTCAAGGAGTTGGTCCCAAGAAACCCTAGGGATTCAATAGCTGATGCACTCCATGATAGAGGAAATTGGATGAGAGATGCTAGGGTGGGTAAAGATCATAATAGTCTTATTTTATTTAGGTTAGCCTACTCACAAAGAAATTCTTGTTCCCCCCTTAGAAATATTTGGAAATTTGATATAGGGAAATTGGTAGTCCCCAAAGTATTCATGGATGCAGAATTATTGATCCAAATTGCCAAGTGTTATGATCTTGTGAGAAAATGTGTTAAGGACATAAATGGGAAAGACGTAATCTATTGGTTCTTCTCCTTGCAGGACCAAACTTGAATAAAATGGTTGGGCTTGAAACACAGGTTAGGCACTCAAGCTTGATAAAGAAAACAAACCAATTCACAAGGATAAAGAGAAATCCTCCTTCTTCTTTGAGCTCCACATTCACTCAGGTGGGTATTGCCTTATCTGCACACTCAAGACACCTCATGACAAAACCAAAGTCCTGTAGATAGATTAATGTGGAATAGAAATCAATCTCCAATAGGTATCCTGTACCCCAATGATAGAAAGTCTCATGCAATAGCCCTACTTGCATGGAATGAGATTGAAAGCCAGAAACCTATCCTAACAACATGAAAGGGAAAGGGTGGGACTGAAAGGAAATGATTTGAAAATGGATTTGAAGGGACCCCTGAGATACCCTAAGTCCTTGATAGACCAGTGCCTTATCCAATGGGCCACAGAGTCAAATACCCTACTGCAAGAGATAGATATGAAACAAGAACATGATATGCTCAATGTGTTGATGCCTAACATCAATCACACACCATGACCAAACCTCAACTTAGCACCCACCTATGTATTTAAGTATGTTATTATCCACTCAAAAGATTTTTACCCTTCCCTTAGAAGAGACCTATAAACAGACAATACATTGACCAGCATCCACTAGAAGACAAGCATGAAACATCTTTGACACCTCATCTCATACATACATAAACACTAACCCTGAACCAGTTATCTCTGTGAAGACAACTCCACTTGCAAACACATAGGCAATACAAGAAGAAAAATCAAACACCCTTGATGTATGATTAATGCATTCAGAGTTCAAATGGAGTTAGCTTGGTAACAGTAAGAATATATTCACTTCTCATACATAAGACAAATCTATTACAACATGCACTGTATTCTCTGAACCAGCAAGGAGAGAAGAACACTCTATGTGCAGAGAGAAGAAGAAATCTACAGGAAAAAGACCCTTCACTTGGAACCAATTCTCCTCAAAAATTTTGTAGAAGAAGGAACCCTTACAAAGTCAAAAACTCGACTACTTATACCACTAGCTGTCGTGGAATTCTCTAGGAGAATGCAACAAGCTTAGGGACAACTAGGGCTAGGGTTTCAACAAAATTTTGAAAACACTACTGGAGGGAAAACTAGCACCAATCTGTCAGCAACAAGAATGATCTTTGCACTTGAGAAGAATCTCTGAGAAGGACAGGAAGATCATAAATTTACCATGCAAACCATACTGATCAGACCATCAAAACACCTCGATCCAACAAAAACTACCCAACACCACATGACACAAATCCCTGTAATCACTCAAAGCACCTTGGACCACACTGGAACGGAAAAGAAAATCAATTTCACCAACTCTGGCCCCCTCTGTCATCAATTTTAGTCCTTACTGGTCACTGGAAACATCTCTAAGATTTGAATTTGAAATCCAATGACTACTTCTTAGCACCAGTAGCAAATCAGTGGTCCTAATTCAATTGGAGATCGGCAACAAGTCCCGACCATAGATTTCTTCATCATTCCCAGGCTTCAGATCTTTAACTCATCAAGCAGATCGGGTCAACATTCCATGAATTGGTGACAAGGCAAAATCCCAGTCATAGAATGAAAGGCCTAACCGTAGTTAAACTCCACAAACACATGACTGCACATGCTGAAATAGCCCACTTAGGTCATCTGGCGAACTGGCGACAAAGGACTTTCGCTAGTTCATGGAAAGAATAGTGCTCCCACCAAATCATCCTGTGAACCCACGACAAGAAACAAAATTGATGGGCTGCAACCATCAACAGAAAATGTTAGTCGCATGATCACATAGCCTTGCAAAAGGCTATGCAAACATGTGACTAACCACCAACAAACCGCCATGTGTCATGCCACCAAAGTACAACCAGCACCAATCTGTCGATGGGCCCCAGGGACATGTGGCAAGTGGTCGCATGATCACATAGCCAAACACTGGGCTATGTGATCATGCAATAGCCAATCACAAGCTACCACATCACCACCTACTACAAATGGGTCCACCGGGCAGTCTCCTCATAAACCAGAATCGATGGCTGTCGCTATACTACGATGTTAAAAAGTGAGCACCTCCACTCAGTGATATAATGACAACCACCAGATCTGTCCACACATTAACCTCCTCAAAAGACTGCAGACCCACTGATGCTATCCAACTTGTTAATCCACCAACCAATCAAAAGATGTCAACTCGCTCCCCTCTAACACCGGGACCATCACGCTCTGCAAATAGAATCAATGGCAGGCGCATGATCGCAAGGGGAAATAATATTTCTCACGATCACACACCGACCATCGATCTCCCTCCTCTGCCACTTGAAGAATCAAGCCCACTAACTGCTAGACATTCAGCAACTACAAGACAAACTGCTCACCAAGTCATGAGATGCTAGCAGTTAATCACCAGAAGAGAAGAGATCACGTGACAACATAGTCGCCAGGTCGTGAGATGTCAGCTGCCTAACCACCAAAATCAAGAGACCAAAGATAGCTGCTAGTCACCAGGTCGCTAAATGAAGAACCAACCGCCAGACAACCGAACAATGCAAAGAGATGGGACCACACGGACAGGTGGTAGGCGGTCTCATGATTGCATGTTAGAAAAGTCTGACATGCAGCCATGCAACAGCTAATCAGGAAGAGCTTTTGAAGGCCCGGGCTGACCTTTCATCGCACTTGCGCAGTTGAGGGAATGTCAGCAAACAGGGAACTAGTGCGAGGTTGAAAACACAAAATGCTTTCGATGAAAGAGAATTGAAAACACACAAAGTTTCCGACACGTCAATAGGTAAGTGCACAAAGCTAGAAGACAAAGGGTAAAAAACAATGCAGGTTATCAGTAAAGGATCAAAAACATCATGGAATTTTGAAAACATTGTGGGTTTTTGACACTGTGGCAAATTTTGAAAATGCTTCCCGCGGACCTTAGAATTTGAAAATCTTTCTGGGTTTCGCACATTAGCAGACGTGACCTGGGCTAAAGCAAGGTGACACATAAAGAACACAGGTAGGACATTTGACAAACACATTGTAGGGAATAGGCCAATTTCACAAGATTTTTTCTATGACAAAAAATTGGCCTAACAGTGGCTCTGTCTGGGGATGTATGCCTCTTGCAGGCATGGCAAGAATTCAAAATCACTGGTTAAAGTAGACCATCCCACTGGACAAAAGGCAGGGACCTAAAAAAAAAATGCAGGGAACAAGAAAGCACACAACAGGAAGAGGAAAGATATTTACAAAATGCACATTTTATACAGAAATCTACAGCAACAAACAAGAGTTAGTTCTTGCCTCTATCAAAAACTTGATTTTCATTCCTTCCTTCATGAGGCACACCAGATATTATATTTTCATATGTCTCCAAAGGCCTGACAACCTGTTCAACTAGCATATCAGGAAGAATAAAGTAGCTTTCTTCATAGTGCATGTAAAATTTTTTGGCACTTTCTCCATCCTGCTCACTGCGAAAGTATGATTCAGCATGCCAATGGTCAGCACCTCTGTACTGAAATTGATCTTCACCTGCTGACTCATGCATGCTATCAACTGGAAACACAAAAGCCTCATACTCTGCCTATAGAAAGGCCTCATCTAGATCCTGTCTTTTCATTTCCACAGGTGTAATCAGTTGGACCTCAAAAGAATAGTCAGATTGATACCCACAGATGGAGAATGAACACCCTGACTCAACTGGATCTGAAACCTCCACATGCTCCTCAAACAAAGGATTGAAAACTTCGTGCAATACACCTTATTGAACATCATAACAAAAGATGGGCTGATAGTCAAACTCTTCATTGTATAAAGCATTGGAAAACACCTTAAAATTAGCACCCATCTCAACCTCATGGAGACTCACAGCACATGAAGAAAAATCAGAATCACACGAAGACTCACTAATATCATACTCAATTATTTTTTCTTTATCTTCATACCCTGAGGATGAATCATCCTCAACATCTTCACTATCCAAATAATGTTCACTTCCATCATCACTTTCCTCTGACCATGCTGCATCTGACTCATAAGAAGACACCACACCCTCACTGTCTTCATCACTCTCAACATCAGCACTTAAGGACATGACCCTAAGTGCATCCTCAAGCTCAAGGATATCATCACTAAGTATCCAATCCCTGACACATATGTAATGCTCTTTCCACAAAGCATCTGACCAATTGGTTGACTCAGGAAAATAGAGCTTCAAGAATAAACCAATGAACTCAGATTCAGGAAACTTAACATCCTCAAGAAGATCATCATACACCTCACAAAATCTATCATAAAATAGAGATATGGATAGATCCTTTCTACTTCCCACTTTTAATCTTACTAATCTCATGTAATCCCTAAGGATGCCTTGCTCTAATAATACAATCTCATCATTCATCCTATCCATTACAACCAATGCAATACTTCCATAAATTCCTACCAAACTGCAGCTGAGAACTTGAAGTATGCTAACCTCTAATCACACCTTACTCCTTTCTTTGTGCTTGACCACTTAATAAGGAGACATTTAAAACTTGAAAAATACTTGGGAATTCTGCAACAAGAACCTTGCTTGTTGATTGGAAGGCAAGGAAAATCTAGAGCTCACCATGCAGCTCCATCAAGTTCTTTCTTTGTAGAGTCACCACCTCCTTGAAGAGGAAAGTATATTCTTTGTTTCTGCTCCCAACCAACACAAAACTACACTAGGTAACATGCATTGCTTATCAGGAAACACACTGATCAAACAGGGAACTCAGAGTCACCACTCAACACTTAGTGAGAAGATATAGTCAATGCCTTTTGTTTATCTGACTCTATTCTAGACTCTCCCTAGCAAAGTCACCATTTTGTTGGTTCTTCTCCTTGCAGTACCAAACTTGAATAAAATGGTTGGGCTTGAAACATAGGTTAGGCACTCAAGCTTGATAAGGAAAACAAACCAATTGATGAGGATAAAGAGAAATCCTCCTTTTTATTTGAGCTCCACATTCACTCAGGCGGGTATTGCCTTATCTGCACACTCAAGACACCTCATGACAAAACCAAAGGCCTGTAGATAGATTAATGTGGAATAGAAATCAATCTCCTATAAGTATCCTATACCCCAATGATAGAAATTCTCATGCAATAGCCCTACTTGCATGGAATGAGATTGAAAGCCAAAAACCTATCCTAACAACATGAAAGGGAAAGGGTGGGACTGAAAGGAAATGATTTGAAAATGGATTTGAAAGGACCCCTACGATACCCTAAGTCCCTGATAGACTAGTGCCTTATCCAATGGGCCACAGAGTCAAATACCCTAATGCAAGAGACAACTATGAAACAAGAACACGATATGCTCAATGTGTTGATGCCTGACATCAATCACACACCATGACCAAACCTCAACTTAGCACCCACCTGTGTATTTAAGTATGTTATTATCCACTCAAAGGATTTTAACCCTTCCCTTAGAAGAGACCTATAAAAAGACAATACATTGAACAACATCCACTGGAAGACAAGCATGAAACATCTTTGACACCTCAACTCATACATACATAAACACTAACCTTGAACCAGTTATCTCTGCAAAGACAACTCCACTTGTAAACACATAGGCAATACAAGAAGAAAAATCAAACACCCTTGATGTATGATTAATGCATTCAGAGTTCAAATGGAGATAGCTTGGTAACAGTAAGAATATATTCACTTCTCATACATAAGACAAATCTATTACAACATGCACTGTATTCTCTAAACCAACAAGGAGAGAAGAACACTTTATATGCAGAGAGAAGGAGAAATCTACAAGAAAAAGACCCTTCACTTGGAACCAATTCTCCTCAAAAATTTTGTAGAAGAAGGAACCCTTACAAAGTCAAAAAATTGACTACTTATACCACTAGATACCTTGGAATTCTCTAGGAGAATGCAACAAGCTTAGGGACAGCTAGGGCTAGGGTTTCAACAAAATTTTGAAAACATTGTTGGAGGGAAAACCAACACCAATTTGTCAGCAACAAGAATGATCTTCGCACTTGAGAAGAATCTCTGAGAAGGACAGGAAGATCATAAATTTACCATGCAAACCATACTGATCAGACCATCAAAACACTTCGAGCCAACAAAAATTGCTCAACACCACATGACACAAATCCTTGCAATCACTCAAAGCACCCTGGACCACACGGGAACGGCAGAGAAAATCAATTTCACCAACTCTGGCCCCCTCTATCATCAATTTTAGTCCTTACTGGTCACTAGAAATGTCTCTAAGATTTGAATTTGAAATCCAATGGCTACTTCTTGGCGCCAGCAGTGAATCAGCAGTCCTGTTTCGATCAGAGATCGGAAACAAGTCCCGACCGTAGATTTCTTCATGATTCCCAGGGTTCAGATCTTTAACTCATCAAACACCTCGGGTCAACATTTTGTGAGCTAGAAACAAGGCAAAATCCCAGTCACGGAATGAAAGGCCTAATTGTAGTTAGACTCCACGAATACATGACTACAAGTGCTGAAATAGCCCACTTAGGTCATCTGTCAAACTGGTGACAAAGGACTTTCACCAGTTCGTGGAAAGAATAGCGCTACTACCAAATCATCCCATGAACCTGTGACAAGAAGCAAATTTGTCAGGCTACAACCATCAATAGAAAATGTCAGTCACATGATTGCATAGCCTTGCAAAGGGCTATATGAACATGCGACTAACTACTAGCAAACTACCACATGTCATGCCACTAAACTACAACTAGCACTAGTCTACCAATGGGCCCTTGGGAGACATGGCAAGCGGTCACATGATCGCATAGCCAAAAACTAGGCTATGCAATCATGTGATAGCCAATCACAGGCTGCCACATCACCACCTAGTACAAAGAGGTCCACCGAGTAGTCTCCTCATAAATCAAAATTGACGGTTGTCGCTATACCGTGATGTTAAAAAGTGAGCACCTCCACTTAGTGGTATAACGGAAACCACTAGATCTGTCCATGCTTTAACCCCCTTAGAAGACTACAGACCCACCGACGCTATCCAACTTGTCAATCCGCCAACCAATCAAAAGATGCCAACTCACTCCCCTCTAACACTGGGACCACCGTGCTCTGCAAACAGAATCAACGGCATGCACATGATCACAAGGGGAATGAATATTCCTCACGATCACATGCTGATTGTCGATCTCCCTCCTTTGCCACTTGAAGAATTGAGCTCACTAACCGCTAGGCATTCAACGACTATGCGACAAACCAATCTCCACGTTTTGAGATTGTAGCCACAAACTGCTAGAAGAGAAGAGATCACGCGACAACCCAGTCACCAGGTAGTGAGATGTCAGTTGCCTAACCACAAAAATTAGGAAACCAAAGATAACTGCTAGTCGCCAGGTCACTGAATGAAGAACCAACCACCAGACAGCTGAACAATGCAAAGAGTTGGGACCACACAGACAGGTGGCAGGCGGTCGCATGATCGCATGTCAAAAAAGTATGACATGCAACAATGTGATAGCCAATCAGGAAGAGCTTTTGAAGGCCCGGGCCCACCTATCATCACACTTGCGCAGTTGAGGGAACGTCAGCAAACAGGGAACTAGTGCGAGGTTGAAAACACAAAATGCTTTCGATGAAAGAGGATTGAAAACACACAAAGTTTTCAACACGTCAATAAGTAAGCGCACAAAGCTGGAAGACAAAGGGTCAAAAACAACGTAGGTTATCAGTAAAAGATCAAAAACATCATAGACTTTTGAAAACACTATGGGTTTTCGACACTATGGCAAATTTTGAAAATGCTTCCCACGGACCTTAGAATTTGAAAATCTTTCTAGGTTTCGCACATTAGTAGATGCAACCTAGGCTGAAGCAAGGTGATACATAAAGAGCATAGGGTAGGACATTTGACAAACACATTGCAGGGAACAGGCCAATTTCACAAGGTTTTCGCTATGACATAAAATTGGCCTAACATAATCAACATCACAGATGATGAGATCAGGGAAGTTTTTTCACTAAATGACCCTTCTATTGGGTTGGAGAAGATAGATTTCATAGATTTTATAGAAGTATATGAGGTGCAGAGGGATTATTTGAAAGCAAGGCCTCTAAGGGAATTTCTGGAAGAAATTGGCTCAATGTGTGTTGTTAGTGCAAGCACACAAGAGCCTTTTAGGCTGGACTTGTTTAGCAAGAGAGCATAGGGTTTCTATAAGTCTTTGACTTTGATTCTAGGGCATGATGAGGCCACTCATATGCCAATACAATATATTCTTATGATGGTACAATCACTACACCCTCAACTGGCATTGATTTTTGATTTTGCATCTCATTTGGCTGATCTAATCCATGAGGGATTAATGGGAATCAAGAACATGAAGGTTAATAGGCATTTTGGATGGTATTCAATGCTTATGCATATGTTCTTATACAAAGGTGAGCAATTCTTTAGCTCAACAGTCAATACTGTGAAGGAAAGATATGGAGAAACCCTTCCAGTCCAATTGTGGACTACAACTTTGTCATGGGATATAATTGATGCTAGCTACATTTCTTTTGATAGGGACTTTGCTTCAAGGATTAGAACTCTATTTTTTTTTGAAAATCCAAGGATTCCAAGATAGTTATTAAGATTGATTAGACCAAAGGAGTATTGTCAAGACATTACTATAGTCCACAATTTTGGGGATATAATTTTATATCCAGTTTCCACAGTTTTTAGGGTATATAGTTGCAAAGTGGCACCATACATTTTACCTTATCAGGTCCCCTTGAAAGTAGGATATGCTGAAATATTAAGGCAAATTGGTGACTTGTAGGAAACCACTTTCACTAGTAAGGGTAGACAGACCTTTTTCCCTGATATCACAATAGTTAATCAGTATGTTATTACTAAGGGAGGTTGGGTGTATTTGAATAAAGTTTTGCAGCCCTATAGGATGTCAACGGCCACCATCAGATGTGTAGATAATGAGGCTTTCCTCTCAGGAATGTTTAGAGAGAAGGTAAGGTGTACTCTCATTGAACACCAATTCAATTTCCCTGAAGATGTGATAAGGAATGAGTTTGACCTCCAAACTCAAGAAATAAGAAAGGAAAAATGGGTCATCTACAAAAAGACTGTAGATTTGATTAGAAATTTTTATAAGGCTTATGACCCACTGAAGGGATTTGAACCCTGGGCTAGGAAATTTGATGCCCTTATGGAACATTTTGAAGGGGTCATGCATGCAGTAAATGAAAAGAAAATCATGGTTAGTGAGGCAGAGCCTGAAAGGGCCAAACAAATTTTAAGTCAGCTAAGGTACATGAAATTGACTCCTAAGGGAACATACACTGTACATAAGAGAAGTGGCTACAGTGTCCTTTTCCAAACACAATAGAGAAGTGAGGATCATCCTTCTACATCAAGAGGAAAAAGACCCATAGATGATCTAGTAATGCAGGCACCCTCTCCTAAGAGGCAAAGACAAGAAGAATCAAGGCTAGGAGAGAATGTCTATTCTCCTTCTCAATCCCCTATCCAATTAAATGAACATGGGGTAGCAGATAAATTACTTTAGATGAGTAGTGAGGGAAACATTTTTGTTTCCAATGATGAGTTACAAGAAGGAATACCAGAGGCACCTAAGGAGGTGGCCATGGATCTCACCGTTGCTGAATTTGAGGGTAGACAAATGGACCCTATTTTGAAACAGGCCAATGATTCATTTCTTGTTGATGAAAAATTTGTCAAAACTAGGGCATTCTCCCAGTTTCTATGGAGAATGAAAATAAATCAATTTAGGGAGATTTGTGAAAAGAAGAAGGATGAGTTCCTTGATAAGGATATCATAGAGATTGAAGCTGAAACCAAGACAAAAATGATCAAGCAATTTGAAAAGGTTACTCCTGAGGAAGGCAGGGCTATGGTCCATACTGTAGGATTGTTGATTCTGCCAGAATGGGATATTGTTGATGCAATAATCTTTGATCAAGTCAGAAAGAGCAAGTTGAAGACTCTTGCTACAACAGAACAAGCTCAACAAGCTGCTAGGGGAGTTTCTTTTTCAGATGATCATGTTGCCTTGGTGATGTGGTCACTTAAGAGGGAAGAGAACAAAGGAAAAAGAGAGGCTTTCTCTATAGAATATGCAAGGAATTTACTGGTACAAAGAGTAGGTGAGACTTCTAGAGTAGAAGCTTCAAACCTAATTTTGGAAACTGCCAAGTTCAATGTTAGATTGGCAGAGAAAGATGCCCAAGAAAAAGAGGAGCTTAGGCTCAAATTTGAAACTGTCCTCAAGTCTTACAATGAGCTCAAGATAGAGCTAATCCAAAGGGACAAGTTAATTGTTGAGCTATTAGGACCGCAAGATCACAGGTCACCACAACTGATGATAGCAAACAAGCCTGCAGTTCTTCATCAAGCCCAATTGTTGAATTTCCACCATCACCATTCCCAGAGACCAGTATGTATGCAAGAGTTAGTTGGAAAAAGAAAAGATTAACTGAGGAAGCTAATAAATTGAAGACATAAAGCAAGGCCGCTCATCTACAAATATCTCACCTATTTGATCAATGTATTTATTGTAAACCTAATAAGGTTGTTGTATAGCTTTTTTAGGTTAAAAATTTTGTAAACCCTAGAATGGTCGGTAGCTTGTTTCATTTCCTTGTATATAAAGGATTTTCCACGATCATTCTAGGCATTGAGAGTTTAGGTGTTAAAAGGATTGAGAATCTGAAACTCTAGCCCTCAGCTGAGGATTGTAACTTTTTGTATCATTTTTCATCAAGGAATAGAGAAGAAGTACAGGTTGTTGTTGCTATTTTGCAATCTTATTATTCGGAATATGATGTATACAATGTTGAAGGTTATACTTAATAAAATCTCAAATCTTTGTCTCTCCTTTGAGTTTATTCTGTAAATCTTTAAGTATTTCTAAGATTTATATGTATGTGTTTAGCTTTGAGTTCTGATCTAGAATTGGATTAAATATTGCTTTGAGTGAGATACATGTTTACTGAATCTATTTAAGAATTTTCTATAAGTAGGAAAGGGTTGAGGTGTTTTTATTTATGTTTAAAGGCCAGTTCTTTTCAAAATATCATTGTATTCATTCTATCTTCTAGTTTTTTTCCAAATGGATAAGGCACTGGTCTGTATTTTCATATCTTTTGCCTTGTAAGGAATGATCAAAATCTTGTAATCATAAAATATTCAATCAATACCATTCATTTTACTTTTATTTACATTTATAGTTGTTCTAGCTAGTGCTGGAGAGTCAATGATAAATAGGTTATTATTTAGTACTTTCTCACTGTCATCTATTGTAAGATCCAGTATTGAATAAGGAACAAAGTTAAATCTATTGGATCAGGTGTACCCGCCTTGATTTTGCAGAGCCAGAAGTGAAGAGGGTAGTCTTGTCCCTATAGTTGGTCTAGTTGCTTATAGATTTCCCATATTTGGAATTAACCACTCCTTAACATCTTTCATAAGCATATTGGTATCTCATGGAGTGTCAAATCTTTTGAAGAACCAACACTTTCATCATGTCCAACTTGAGGACCATGGCCTAAAGGTCCTGCACCTTGATATAATGAATGATTTCATGTGCTATTAGGGATCCTTTAACTATGTCCTTCCCTAATATAAAAGCACCCTATTGGTCAGAGATGATCTTAGGGATAATTTTCCCTAGGCAAACTAATATAGACTTAGTAATAATTTTGTAGATTGTATTGCATAGAGAAATAGGTCTTTAGTCTGAGAAAGAGCCTGGGTTTGAACCTTTAGGGATTAAGGTGATCAAAGTATTTTTCAATGGCTTAAACATATAATGATGTCTTTTGGATTCCTCCACAGCCTCCAAGATATCCATCTTCATGAAGTCCCAAAAGTTTTGGGAAAAAAGGGGACTAAGTCCATCACAACATGGAGTCTTATTGGCTTTCATGGAAAAAACCAAATTCTTGACCTCATCTAAAGAGAAAGGATGTAGCAAGAAATTATTATCTTTCTCAGAGACTAGAATTGGAATGAAGTGAAGGTTTGGCTGAAGGGGGGGGTCCATATGTGCTGAGGTACTAAGGAGGCATTGAAAGAAATGGACTGCCTCCCCATGAATATCCAATGCTGAATTTAAAGTGGTACCATTTACATCTTTGATTTGGAAAATGGCATTTTTTTGCCTATTAATTTAAGTCGAGGCATGAAAGAAGCTTGTATTTATATCCCCTTCAAACAACCATAGTTCCCTAGACCTCTTCCTCCAATAGGTTTCTTCCCTTAGTAGAAGTTCTTCTAATTTGTGTTGCACAGCTTTCCAGGTATCATAAATATGTTTTGATAAACCATGATGGAGGATGTGTTTGTTCCAACCTTCCAATTGACTTTAGATACTATTTTTTTCTATTCCTGAAAGTGTGATGGTTCCATTCCTTGATTTTAGCCTGCATGAATGCAAGTTTATTTGCTAACTGAAAGATTTAATAGCCCTCTCCCACCGGGCACTGATTCCACCATTGCTGTAACAAGTAGAGAAAGTGAGGATCTCTGAACCACATGGGTTCAATCTTAAAGTATGATTTTGGCTTAAAAGTATTATTAACCAATTCAACCTCCAAGGTCATTGCATAATGATCTGAGCCCGAGATGTTAAGTATATTAGACTGAGAACAACCATTTGATAAAATCCAATGTTGGTTGAGTAAGAATTTGTCTAGCCGAACACCCACAAACTGAGGCCCCTATCTTTTATTAGACCACATTATCTTCCCATTTGAAGGACAATAATCAAAAAGGGCATTTCCTTCCACAAAGTTCGTAAAATATGGAGTAACTTTGTGGGAACGAGATGGACCCCCAACTTTATCCAAATCTCCCAATGTGGCATTGAAATCCCCTCCAAGGATAACCTTAGTGCCACCAATGCAAGAAATTTTTTATGATAATATATTCCATAGCCTTTTCTTTCTAGTGACTGATACTGGTCCATAGACATTTAACATAGAAAAGTACAGTGCAAATACTGAGACTTCAGCCAACACCTAGTTAGCCACTAAGGCCACTAAAATGACTTTACACTTGTGGGGTTTCCATAAGATTGCGAGGCCACCTAAGGCATCTACAGACGGAGCATGAACAAAGGCCCATCCCTTCCATGCACCAAAAATGCTAATTCCTTTTTTTCGAGACAATTTCATTTCTTGAACCTGAGGAAAAATATCTTCTCTTCTTATCAGGATTTGATCCTTGATAAGCCGAGCTTTGTTAGAGGCATTAGTGATTCTAACATTCCAAGACATAATTCTCATTACTTTCTCAGAGATCCTGTTGCTCTCCTACCCTTCTACATCTGCTTAGCTATTGAAACAATAGCCTATTCTTTTGATTTCATGGGGAGTGTAGAAAAAGGATGGGTTGACTGAACCCCTGCAACAATCTCGGCCACAATCCTTTTACCTTTTGTAGGTCAGCCTCTTGGTTTTTTTGAGGAAGAATATATTTTAATTTTAGAAGTATCTACCTCTGATTGTTCAATATTGTAGGTGAGAGGAGATACTCCCTCACTGATGCCCTTGTTTGGATTCCCAAGATTTGTATGGGGATCAGAGTCCACCCCCTGGCAACCAAATCACACTTATGATCTAAAACTCTAAGTAACATCAAATTCATTGCTCTGTCTACATATGCTTCTAATAACCTATAATCACAATTCCCTAGACCTTTAGGTGAAGCCCATGAGTTTTCTTTATCGGCAAAGGGACTTGAGTAGTAGGCAGTAGGCAATTGGAGACCAATACTGCAAGTTTTTGGTTTATTGATGTTTAGATCCAACTCAAGAAGGAAAATTTGTTGAAGATTCTTACTGGCACATGGGATGGTAGGGGGACTGATCCAACCATACCTATATCATCCTCTAAGGGCCAGTCAGGCTCAAAATCCAAAGCGAGGCATGCAATATTAGAGTTATGCCTATGCCATGATGTAAGGTTTGTTGAGGTCATATGTGGCCTATAATACCCCTCTAACCCTAATATAAGTTTTGTGTTTTTGTAAGAATTAAGATCCTTCGATGTTTTCTTACAGCTTAAGTTGTACATGATACTTGTTTGATCTATTCCTATAGTTGTTTATAATAATTTCATAAGCTAGTACTCAATGATTCTAATATCAGACATACTATCTAAAGGTATCATTTTTGTATGTATTTATCTCCATGTATGTATTGAGTACCTACAAGACCTTTATGAACATAGTTAGGATGTTATATGATATGTACTTGATAGATATATATAAGTGGTTATTTATATTTTCTTCTATTAAGGTTACCTTGGATGAATCTTGTATCTCACTTGATGATTTGATTATGTTAATTTATTATTAGTATTGATAAGAGACTAACACAATGCTTGAGATTCTAACCTTCATTATGATGATGCTACATGCTTTGAGTGTATATATATACATGATGTGTTTTCATGATTCAGGACGAAGTCGTAGTTACTCACATAGCTAAGGTCCACATGATGTATCGATCCTGGTCATCTGTCTGCAATGTTTTCTTTTATATGTATATCCGTGCATATGTATTTCTTCTTTGTGATGCAAGCTTGCAGGTACCGGGCATCGACTTCACCTGGCTTCACAGGTCTGAGCATGCCCTCAAATCCTCGATGGTTGTTGTTATGGAGATAGTACTAAGGCCCCTACATGAGTCTTCCTTTGTCATTATTCTAATTTGGGAATATTAGGGTTCCTTCTTTGTCAGTCAACCTTTGGGTCAAAAACCCAGATCCAACGCACCCGGTTGGGCATGGTTGTAGTTAGTGCCTTGTGACCACTTGAATTCATTTGGTTGTATGATTTGTTTACTCATTTTATTTATTTCTCCTTCTTGGTATGATTCTTAGTTAATTTTTCTATGTTGTGTTTCAGGAGTTTGGCTTGACTTTCCTTGTTGACTTTGGTTGACCTTGTTTGATCTTATAGTTTTCTCGATATGTTTCATAGATGATTTGTAAGGCCTCTTTGGATGATTAGGTTTATTTTAAGGTGTGTGATTTTATTCTACCTCAGTGATTATATCCTATAGTAAATAGGTAATAATATTGTGATCTATTACTTCATAATCTTATAGATTATAGTGATTGGTATTTGGCATGTATATATATATATATATATATATATATATATATATATATATATATATATATATATATATATATATATATATATATATGGAAATATATATATGGGTGCACACATATATGTATTTATATATATATAATTTATATGTGATTATATGTTAATTATTGTAGATATTGTTGATGGTGTATATTTTGGGATTAATGTAAAGTATAATATTATTAATAATTAAATATTAAATAATGCGAGGTATATTATTCTCAATTATTAATTATTAATAATGAGGATAGGTTATATATATAGATATTGATGTAATTAATCATGGCATATGCATATATGTTAGGATAATATTACATATGTGTATGAATGAATACAAATAATCTTTTATTGTATATTTGAGTAATATAGTTGTATGATATTAAGTTATTTTATAATACCCTTTAGTTAAGAGTTAGTTGGGAGTTGGTTACTTTTCCTCTCAACCTTTGCAAATCTATTTATATGCACTACTTTCTCATTTGAAGAGGGGGGATTTTTGGGGCTGAAGCATTGAGGAGAGGATGGCCTTAATTTTCATGGTGATTTTGGAGAGAAAACTTGGAGATGTGAGGGAGATTTTGTAAGCATATGTCCTTAAGAATTTTTGGTTATCTTTGCTTTTGGGAGAGAGACATTTTTGTGAGAATTTCAATAGTTGAGAGAGGGATTCTTTTCTATGGAATTATTTCTTTCTTTCATGGAGATTTCTGAAAGTGGATAGAGTTTGAAGGATGCATCTCAAGTTTGGATTTGTCTTCTCTTTTGTTTCCTTCCTTCTTCGATTCAACCTTCGTAGGACATGAGGTATGGATTGAATATGTTAGTTACTTTATGTCTCTGATAGATTATGGATCTATTTATATATTATAATTATTTATTATATCTTTACTTTTAATTTCTATGGTTATTTTAAAGTTTTGAGTTTTTGTTTGTAAGAATTGGCATGTGTTTTCCTAGGGTTTTTAGCAACCCATTTTTGGAGATCTATTATTATAATAATTTAAATTGCATCTAGGGTTTTACTAAATTGATTTTCTGGAAGTAAAATTCACAGATCTCAAATGGGTATCTCTCTGATTTTTTTTTTAGGGTCAAATTAATGTCTTATTTTTGACATTTTGGCAGACTATGCCTGTCCATTTTCGATTCCGAATTTTCTGTCAAATGTATTCATATGCTACAGGCTGATATGATTATATAAAAGTCTAAATTTGATATAAAATATTCTCCTAAGTCTTATCTTTCTTTTACAATTGGTTTGGATAATTTTTATTATATTTTGTGAAAATTACAACCGTTTTAGTGAAGGCAGGTCTGAACCTTAACCAGAATTTTCTGTTTTAAACCAGAAGTCATAACTTTCATTCCCACCGTTGGATCTTTCTAAAAATAAAATAAAGAGTCCATAATTATGTTAGCTAAATCTCCACCGAAGCGATTTCCTTTATTATTTGTTTTATGGAAGATATGGATGATTGTTCTATGATGACTATTCTTTTCATTTAATCCTTGCTTGAAATAATTCAGTTTAAGAACATCATTAAGTTTTAAGGTTTCGTATGGTCACCAGAGGCTATTAGAATGTTTTTTTAGTTAATTGGATCTATGTATACTCTGAATATGTTTATAATATCACTTGGATGTCTTCTTATATGTTTGGAACATTCTATATGCCATATTGGGTTTAGGGTTGTCAAGTGGACTAGGGACAACACATGTTTTCCTAAACTCAATCAAATGTTGTTATGAAATTGGTATGAATTCTTGATGATGGATCTATTATGTTCTTATGATTTTTATATGTATGTTAGGAAACCTAAGTACACTAGGTGAGTGGCTCATAGTGAGGGGCCGGGGCCCTAAGTGGCTAGTACCAGGATAACCTACTATGAGTTATTTAATCAAGTGATAACCTAAATAAATGAATTGGGAATGGGATTGGAATGGGAAATTACACACTAATTAAGATTAATTGTGCCTCGCCCATGCCTTTAGTGCTAGTAAAGACTAAGGATGGGAGTGAGAGAAGGTACCTATGCATAGGTACGACTGGATGACCTTGTCTGTACGAGAGGCATTCGGTTCCGCATGTGCCTACTTGGGGGCCGGGGCCAAGAGTGGCTAGTAACAGGACAACCCAAGGGGTGAGGGCTATGCGATGACACTCACCTAGCTTGTAGCTTAGAGTCTCTACCAAATTTGATCATGCCTCTGGTAGTCTTTGTGGTCTTCTTGTCTTTTCTTTTGTGTTGTGACTTTGGGGAAATTTTATCACCACCTTAAGAATTTCCTAGTTGTTACCTCTTGTATGGGCCTTTGGTTCTATCTCCTAGCTCGGGGGAGTGGGCCTATTGGTTCCACATGGTTGGGTGGTTAATATTTATATCGAGGTATTGATCGTGATTCTTTGGATGATCCTAGCACATATTCCATTCCAGACCTGCAGTTGAAGATTTCTTATTGGATATTTTAATATGAGATGTACTTATGTATTTGTATTCATGTAATTTTAATCTCCTAAAAGGAGTCTTGTAGTATTGATATAATCTCAATTCAAAGCAATGCATAAGGGAATGGGTAGTTCTAGGTAAAAGAAAGGGAAAAAAATGTGAAATATTGGACATGTTACTAGCATTAAAAGAAAGTGTTTATGTTATTTCTCCTATCCTCTTATGTTGTCCATATGTAAAGAAAATGATCTTAAATATAGTTATATATAATGATGTATCACAAAAAAATAATGTATTCCCTCTTGATGAAAGGATCCAAAGAAATTATTGAAAAATGACAGGTTAGTGATTGGAATTATTAACAATGAATGGTTATGAAACAATGCAATAGAATAGTAATTTGATTTTAATGTTAATACTTGGTTCATGTTAATGAAGTACCTAGGATGATGCCTACCTTAATGAATATTAATCTCTTACCTAAATTATTAGAGAAAAGTGATATAAAGGATAGTAGATGTAGATGAAATCAATATGAATTTATGGAATGAGTTGATAAAAGGAATAATGATGTTGGATGATTAACCTATGTTTAATAAAAGAAATAAGTTAGGGACATTTAACTTGGTGCATTAAAATGAATGTAGATCTTTTAAGCTCATGATTCCGTGAATATGTTATGCATGTAAATGGTTTATATGATGTTGCTTTAGTAGTGACGTTAGGGAACCCGAGAGGACTTAAGTTGTATAAATCTTACATTTAAGTAGTAGAAAACTATTTCTTCTTTTAGAAATATGAATTGTAATGATGAATATTATTCTAGTTAAAATAAATAAATAAAATAAAATAAAAATTCACTACTTGCATTTTATAGAGGTTTTATGTCTTGTCCTCTTGGGTTGCCTAGCGGGGCATTACATCTGGTATCAGAGCCCTAGGTTTCTACACTAGGAACTCTGGGACTCATAGCTCACCTATGCATAACCTTGAGTATCTTATCTTTGTCTCCTTTTGGATTTTGTTGTTAGGCTAAAATTTGAATCTTAGGAAATGAAGGCTACCTTTCGTGTTCTTATGTTGTATTGTCTTACAAGGGCACACCCATTCTTCTATGATTGAGTTATATTTTAAAAATTATTTATGTTTTTACATAATGAGATCAATGATGTGTTAAGTGGATGTTTCCTATAATATTAATGGAATGGCGAAGAATTCTTGAAACTTGTGTTTGTTTTCTTGAAAGGTACTAGTATCTCTAGAAGGGTCAAAAGTTAAAGGATGCTAAATGTTTTGAATCTTAATTATGGTAGTAGATAATATTACCCCTTGATCATACCTATAATATAATGTTGTGCACTTTATCTTCTTACAAATACCTAGTTGAATTTTATCCTACTCAAAGTATCTTAGAAATAGATTTCTTTTGGATCTTTAAAGAATGAAATGATTGTGGTAGTACTTGATAGGAATAATAGGGCAATAATTAGATTACATGGCTAATAATATGTACCTAGGAAAGAAGTGAAAAAAATAAATAAATAAATAAGGAACAAATAATCTACTGTCATATGTATTTCTCTCTCTTTCTCTCTCCCCTCTTAAGAAATAAGTTTTGCATGACTAAAATTGTTTAGACAAGGCAATAATATATTAGGAAAATTTGTAAATACTCAATTAGGAAACCCTTGGGTGAAGGACCTATGTCCCCAAGATTTTATCATAGGCTATAATTCACATTTTCATTTAGGAAGAGGAATTTTTATCCCTATCTTGGTAAGAAGTTATATCCTTTCTGCATATCTTATTAAATTACACAAAAAGGATTTAAGATAACATAATCAAGAAATTCTAGGGAAGAGTATGTGCGATGATGGATTATCTATACTAATGATGGAAGTTGTTTTTATTAAATATATGTCTTGCAAAATGCCTAGTGAATAGTTAGGACCCTAGATGGGTATTTTGGAAACAAATTCATGTTTTGTATACATTGTGATCAACACCATAGTAGTAAGAAATTAACAACATTAAGTGATTGATCAACTATGAATAAGGAGTTGTTGTGGTAAATAAATGTTATAGAAATGTACCTTACTCAATTTCTACTTAGAACTGATGTTATCTCAAAATTTTAAAGTGTAAGAGGGTAATGTTTCAAATAGGTAAAGGGTAGAAATTAAAGTTATGTACAGTAGTTAATGTTATTAATTTAGATGTTGTGGTTATGAAGATAGTAGTAGGACTCATATACTTCTTTCTCTCTTAATGGATCTATGATCGTTATGCAATAAAGAATTTGAAATAACTCTTAAGAAAATGTCATATGGAAATTGTCTGACATGCAAATTAGGGAAAAGTGCATAGATAAATAGTAAGCTTTAAGAAGGGATCCCAACTTAATGAATAATAGTGCAATAAATTGTAAATTGTTTAGATCTCCTCTAGGGGGTGAATGTGTTTTTGGAAATCAAGCACTACAACTATTGTGAAAGATGACTTAGAATATGTATATTGTAAAATTTGTGTGTCCTATGTCATTGGAATTCTATTTAAAGCTTTGATGGAAAGGAATATTTCTTATAAAACTATGTGTTAATGAAAATGGTAAGTTTCAAGTATCTAGATTGTTTTATTTTCATGATTACAACAGTAAATGAAAAATTATTTGATGTATTCCCTTCATGATCATAACAAATATAAATGTTACATACCTCTCTATGTTTGGTATTCATAGCTTGTAAGGGACACAAATTTTGGACCCTATTTGTAATAAGGTCTCACAAGTTGTATTATGTAGGGTTAGATTATGTCTCAAAAGAGAAAATATATCATAAATTCTTTCTTTCTTTTATACTGGTTACTATAGATAGGAACTTTGATATTGTGAAAGGAAGTGATAATCTCAGTTAGTAAAACATGCAATTTCATAATATATTGATATTAGTGAGTAAACATGAATACCTTAGAGTTTCGACTTGATAACAATAATTTTGATGCAATTTCAAGTATCTTGTTAACAAACTTACCGCACAAAGTGATAGAATCACATAGGTAATTCTTTTTGAAAGTCATTACTAATTGAATTGAGTTAATCTACACTAAAGTTGTAATAAGATAGGATTTACCAAAACTCTTGATAGGAGAAGAATGTGTGCAGTCATTAAATTAGGATCTAGAATAGTAATAATATAATTCTGTTAGATAATGTGTGATATATAGTTCACATTCCCGACTTCCAGGAGTAAGTCGAATCTTAGTGGGGGAGGATGTAATACCCCTCTAACCCTAATATAAGTTTTGTGTTTTTGAAAGAATTAAGATCCTTCGATGTTTTCTTACAACTTAAGTTGTACATGATACTTGTTTGATCTATTCCTATAGTTGTTTATAATAATTTCATAAGCTAGTACTCAATGATTCTAATATCAGACATACTATCTAAAGGTATCATTTTTGTATGTATTTATCTCCATGTATGTATTGAGTACCTACAAGACCTTTATGAACATAGTTAGGATGTTATATGATATGTACTTGATAGATATATATAAGTGGTTATTTATATTTTCTTCTATTAAGGTTACCTTGGATGAATCTTGTATCTCACTTGATGATTTGATTATGTTAATTTATTATTAGTATTGATAAGAGACTAACACAATGCTTGAGATTCTAACCTTCATTATGATGATGCTACATGCTTTGAGTGTATATATATACATGATGTGTTTTCATGATTCAGGATGAAGTCGTAGTTACTCACATAGCTGAGGTCCACATGATGTATCGATCCTCGTCATCTGTCTGCAATGTTTTCTTTTATATGTATATCCGTGCATATGTATTTCTTCTTTGTGATGCAAGCTTGCAGGTACCGGGCATCGACTTCACTTGGCTTCACAGGTCTGAGCATGCCCTCAAATCTTCGATGGTTGTTGTTATGGAGATAGTACTAAGGCCCCTACATGAGTCTTCCTTTGTCATTATTCTAATTTGGGAATATTAGGGTTCCTTCTTTGTCAGTCAACCTTTGGGTCAAAAACCCAGATCCAACGCACCCGGTTGGGCATGGTTGTAGTTAGTGCCTTGTGACCACTTGAATTCATTTGGTTGTATGATTTGTTTACTCATTTTATTTATTTCTCCTTCTTGGTATGATTCTTAGTTAATTTTTCTATGTTGTGTTTCAGGAGTTTGGCTTGACTTTCCTTGTTGACTTTGGTTGACCTTGTTTGATCTTATGATTTTCTCGATATGTTTCATAGATGATTTGTAAGGCCTCTTTGGATGATTAGGTTTATTTTAAGGTGTGTGATTTTATTCTACCTCAGTGATTATATCCTATAGTAAATAGGTAATAATATTGTGATCTATTACTTCATAATCTTATAGATTATAGTGATTGGTATTTGGCATATATATATATATATATATATATATATATATATATATATATATATATATATATATATATATATATATATATATATATATATATATATATATATATATATATATATATATATGTGATTATATGTTAATTATTGTAGATATTGTTGATGGTGTATATTTTGGGATTAATGTAAAGTATAATATTATTAATAATTAAATATTAAATAATGCGAGGTATATTATTCTCAATTATTAATTATTAATAATGAGGATAGGTTATATATATAGATATTGATGTAATTAATGATGGCATATGCATATATGTTAGGATAATATTACATATGTGTATGAATGAATACAAATAATCTTTTATTGTATATTTGAGTAATATAGTTGTATGATATTAAGTTATTTTATAATACTTTTTAGTTAAGAGTTAGTTGGGAGTTGGTTACTTTTCATCTCAACCTTTGGAAATCTATTTATATGCACTACTTTCTCATTTGAAGAGGGGGGATTTTTGGGGCTGAAGCATTGAGGAGAGGATGGCCTTAATTTTCATGGTGATTTTGGAGAGAAAACTTGGAGATGTGAGGGAGATTTTGTAAGCATATGTCCTTAAGAATTTTTGGTTATCTTTGCTTTTGGGAGAGAGACATTTTTGTGAGAATTTCAATAGTTGAGAGAGGGATTCTTTTCTGTGGAATTATTTCTTTCTTTCATGGAGATTTCTGAAAGTGGATAGGGTTTGAAGGATGCATCTCAAGTTTGGATTTGTCTTCTCTTTTGTTTCCTTCCTTCTTCGATTCAACCTTCGTAGGACATGAGGTATGGATTGAATATGTTAGTTACTTTATGTCTCTGATAGATTATGGATCTATTTATATATTATAATTATTTATTATATCTGTACTTTTAATTTCTATGGTTATTTTAAAGTTTTGAGTTTTTGTTTGTAAGAATTGGCATGTGTTTTCCTAGGGTTTTTAGCAACCCGTTTTTGGAGATCTATTATTATAATAATTTAAATTGCATCTAGGGTTTTAATAAATTGATTTTATGGAAGTAAAATTCACAAATCTCAAATGGGTATCTCTCTGATTTTATTTTTAGGGTCGAATTAATGTCTTATTTTTGACATTTTGGCAGACTATGCCTGTCCATTTTCGATTCTGAATTTTCTGTCAAATGTATTCATATGCTACAGGAAGATATGATTATATTAAAGTCTGAATTTGATATAAAATATTATCCTAAGTCTTATCCTTCATTTCCAATTGGTTTGGATAATTTTTATTATGTTTTGTGAAAATTACAACCGTTTTAGTGAAGGCAGGTCTGAACCTTAACCAGAATTTTCTGTTTTAAACCAGAAGTCATAACTTTCATTCCCACCGTTGGATCTTTCTAAAAATCAAATAAAGAGTCCATAATTATGTTATCTAAATCTCCACCAAAGAGATTTCCTTTATTATTTGTTTTGTGGAAGATATGGATGATTGTTCTATGATGACTATTCTTTGCATTTAATCCTTGCTTGAAATAATTCAGTTTAAGAACATCATTAAGTTTTAAGGTTTCGTATGGTCACCAGAGGCTATTAGAATGTTTTTTTAGTTAATTGGATCTATGTATACTCTGAATATGTTTATAATATCACTTGGATGTCTTCTTATATGTTTGGAACATTCTGTATGCCATATTGGGTTTAGGGTTGTCAAGTGGACTACGGACAACACATGTTTTCCTAAACTCAATCAAATGTTGTTATGAAATTGGTATGAATTCTTGATGATGGATCTATTATGTTCTTATGATTTTTATATGTATGTTAGGGAACCTAAGTACACTAGGTGAGTGGCTCATAGTGAGGGGCCGGGGCCCTAAGTGGCTAGTACCAGGATAACCTACTATGAGTTATTTAATCAAGTGATAACCTAAATAAATGAATTGAGAATGGGATTGGAATGGGAAATTACACACTAATCAAGATTAATTGTGCCTCGCCCATGCCTTTAGTGCTAGTAAAGACTAAGGATGGGAGTGGAAGAAGGTACCTATGCGTAGGTACGACTGGATGACCTTGTCTGTACGAGAGGCATTCGGTTCCGCATGTGCCTACTTGGGGCCGGGGCCAAGAGTGGCTAGTACCAGGACAACCCAAGGGGTGAGGGCTATGCGATGACACTCACCTAGCTTGTAGCTTAGAGTCTCTACCAAATTTGATCATGCCTCTGGTAGTCTTTGTGGTCTTCTTGTCTTTTCTTTTGTGTTGTGACTTTGGGGAAATTTTATCACCACCTTAGGAATTTCCTAGTTGTTTCCTCTTGTATGGGCCTTTGGTTCTATCTCCTAGCTCGGGGGAGTGGGCCTATTGGTTCCACATGGTTGGGTGGTTAATATTTATATCGAGGTATTGATCGTGATTCTTTGGATGATCCTAGCACATATTCCATTCCAGACCTGCAGTTGAAGATTTCTTATTGGATATTTTAATATGAGATGTACTTATGTATTTGTATTCATGTAATTTTAATCTCCTAAAAGGAGTCTTGTAGTATTGATATAATCTCAATTCAAAGAAATGCATAAGGGAATGGGTAGTTCTAGGTAAAAGAAAGGGAAAAGAATGTGAAATATTGGACATGTTACTAGCATTAAAAGAAAGTGTTTATGTTATTTCTCCTATCCTCTTATGTTGTCCATATGTAAAGGAAATGATCTTAAATATAGTTATATATAATGATGTATCACAAAAAAATAATGTATTCTCTCTTGATGAAAGGATCCAAAGAAATTATTGAAAAATGATAGGTTAGTGATTGGAATTATTAACAATGAATGGTTATGAAACAATGCAATAGAATAGTAATTTGATTTTAATGTTAATACTTGGTTCATGTTAATGAAGTACCTAGGATGATGCCTACCTTAATGAATATTAATCTCTTACCTAAATTATTAGAGAAAAGTGATATAAAGGATAGTAGATGTAGATGAAATCAATATGAATTTATGGAATGAGTTGATAAAAGGAATAATGATGTTGGATGATTAACCTATGTTTAATAAAAGAAATAAGTTAGGGACATTTAACTTGGTGCATTAAAATGAATGTAGATCTTTTAAGCTCATGACTCCGTGAATATCTTATGCATGTAAATGGTTTATATGATGTTGCTTTAGTAGCGACGTTAGGGAACCCGAGAGGACTTAAGTTGTATAAATCTTACATTCAAGTAGTAGAAAACTATTTCTTCTTTTAGAAATATGAAGTGTAATGATGAATATTATTCTAGTTAAAATAAATAAATAAAATAAAATAAAAATTCACTACTTGCATTTTATAGAGGTTTTATGTCTTGTCCTCTTGGGTTGCCTAGCGGGGCATTACATGGCCCATTTTGGTTAGCAATAGGCACTGTTGAAATAGGATGAGAAGCCAAAGAAGGATCATATAATGCCTATGTAGTGGGACGCGATGGTGAGGAGCACATATTTCCCTCCATATTGTGGTCGAAATTGAAAATACTTGTGCCTTGACAGTTGAGCTCCCCTCTAGGATTATTCTGGCCAGGCTTTGACTGGGTAGGCAACCCAAGAACAATAGCAGACTGAGTTGTCCCTATGGAAGGATGGGAGCATCTTGGGTGCCAAACTGGATTTGAGACTGGAGGTGAAGGATTATGCCAAGAATCAAGAAAAAGACCTATATCTGTGAGGGAGGCAGGCACAACCTTAGATTGTGACCATTGGAGGTAGAAAGACATGGGAGGAGGAATATTTGATTCAACTTGTGGAGCATGAAATTCAGACGGTGAAGAAGATGAATCTTTGCAAACTCTATTAGTATAGTAGGCACCAGAATGGCATTGAGATTCCAGATGACCGAGAGTTCAGAGTCTTATCAACACTTGAGACGAGGCATCTAGAGAGATTGATTATTGCAAAGGATCAAACTTGGATTCAAGGTAGAGCCTATTGGACCAGTTAGAAGTAATATCTCTAAGCATACATAGTCTTGGAGGTGTTTTACAATCATCCATCGATACCCAATCATGCTGAAGGAAAATACCCAATTTGTTGGCCATAGTCTCTAGAATTTTAGGCTGACGAAATTCCAAAAGGAAGACAGGGAAATATATCTAAAAAGGGAAGAATCTAATGTGGCAATTGTTAGGTTGAAAGTATGGATACCAATTTTAAGTATGAACACCCCATCCCTCCATAAACCAACCCTTAAAGTGGTGAATCTTATCCCTACTGATTTTATCTTCCAAAATAGCTGTAAAAAAAATTGTGACCGTTGTCTACCATGAAAGCTTTATGAAGACCAGCCCAATTTTTGGAATCCCGTATAGAAATTTCATGATTAGAGGGTGTATGGTTCCAAACCTTTCCAATTAACGCATGTGCCCTTAAATTCTAGACTACCTTTGAAAACATTGGCTCCGTAATAAGTACTCTATGTGCATCCCGACGCCCATTGCCTTGAGGTCGCGGGAGGGGATTATTGTGTGAGACCTGCAGCTCAGGTGAAGGAATCAGATTAAAGGGAGCTTCCATTTGGCAATCAACCTGTTTCGCGATCGTAGGAGTAATGGCATTGGCCTGAGGAGTTGAGGTGTCATGTGAATCTTCCAGGCGAGAGAGAGAAATAGTGCCACAAATGTCAAAACTAACCTTCTTGTCCGAAATCCTCCTGTGCCTTTGTTTATGAGAATGTTGGCCCCGTGGCTTGCTGAAACGGCAGTGTGAAGAGGGCTGAGATCCCCGACGATTCCGACCAACCTTATCCCATGCTTTATCCACTTAGACTCCCTTTTGAAAAAACCACTGAGAACGATTTAGCACTGGAGGCTGAGATTCAACTACCCATTTGCCTGAGCGAAAAACACAAAAGGGAGCATGATAGGGTTTAGAGGCCACCTCATTAAAAACCTTATCTCTGAAATTCTGTATTGCGAAAACTAGAGCAACCTCATCACCCCAATGTTCCCCAGTTTGATTCCCGTCGACACCATACATTTTCTCTTGATCTTTTCCATCCTCATGAATCTTTCTCGGAACCCTAGCCACAAAGGCTCCTCCCCGTGCTACCATTTTCTCAAAAGGAACATTCAATCATCCTCAATTGTTCAATTGTAAATGTTAAATAAAATAAATATATATTTACATTATATAATCTTCTACGATAAATTATTATATGTTATTATTATAGATTATAATATAAATTATAATAATATTATTATATTTACAATTATTATACATTCTAAAATATTTTATATTATAATTATAATTTATTTATAATATAATATTAAAATAAATTATATATACAATAATATTAATTCATATGTAGTAAAATATATATACTAGCTTAGATATCTTTATACATCTATCTAAAACACGCCGAGAGATATCAATCTCGAGGCACCTATGTATTGTGAATACATTTATTTATTGAAATAGGCGCCTCGAGATTGATATCTCTCGGCGTGTTTTAGATAGATGTATAAAGATATCTAAGCTAGTAGCATCCGCAGCGCAACATGTAAAACTAAAATCTATTAAATTTTTAATCTAAAATATTCTTTTTAAAGCATGACACTTATAATATCCATTATGTTTTATACATATTGAAATATAGTATATACAATGAATAGAATTAATCTCTTTCTAGAGATTTGAGTCGTTCCTCCTCTGCTTTCCTTTTTAGAACTTGCTTCCCTGTCTTCATCTTTTCATAACGATCATAAGAAAATGGTGGTGAAATTTGAAGTCCATCCAAAGACTTAACTCGTGATATAGCAACAAATATTAGTCTTGTCCGTTCTCTTGGTCCAATGTCAACTGTTGCCTTGGAAAGTGTTAATCCCTGTGATTTATGGATAGTTAATGCCCAAGCCAAACGTAAGGGCAATTGACGTGTGCGACCTCTTTGTATTGAAGAAATGGGAATTAATTTTGGATCTTTGTCTTCAAATGGCATTCCAGAGTAATTGTCAAATTCAACCATAACATATGTTGGTGGATTTGGTGGGGCATTTCCAGGTTTGTATATGATATCTCAAATGTATCCTAGAGCTCCATTGACAAGTCCTGCTTCAATCCATAAATTAGATGTTAACATGACCCTTGCATCCTTAGCAATTAATAATTCAATATCTAGTTCATCATTTTGATCTCCCCCTGGATTAGTACTTCCTTCTTTTGATGCAATGCTGCGGGCAACTGGTTTTTTTAGTGAATGTAATTTCTTTCTATTATGGTTATGAACATTATCATTTGTTGCAAATAGATGAATATTATTACCAAATTCCTCTTTAACATTTTGGGGCAATGAAACATCTGTCCTTGTCATTAATAATTTCCAATCATCTATAGTTGGAGTTGCATCTCGTATATTAGTGAGTAATTGGTGAAATCTTTGTTGGTCTTCACTTTCACCTTCTTGTCTAAACACTTTATCCAAAGTAACAATAGTATTAAAGTCTTCCCATAATAACTTTGCATGAACATTACTATCATAAGGTGGTTTGTCACTAATAGGAGGTAGTTGTCCCAAATCTCCTACTAAAATAATTGATCTTCCTCCAAAATTCATGTTTGAATTTTTTGGAAAAGCTTGACGTAATCTTGAATCTATATTTTGTAACAAATTTTGACCAATAAAACTCATTTCATCAATTAATATGTACCTTATATGTTGAATTTCTTCTTGTAATGTTGTGAGCCTTGTGCCTTGTAAGTCAGAAAAATCTCTAAGAGGAATTCTTAGAGTTGAATGAATTGTTGATGCGCCAATGTTAAAAGCTACAATTCCAGTTGGTGCTAATAATAATAGGGGAGAACGTTGTGGTGTTGATGCATCATAAAGAGCTTGACGAATGGCTTGAATTAGATACGATTTCCCTATTCCAGCTGTTCCTTGAATTATCATACATAATGGCATGACATGTTCACCTTGATTATAATGTGTCATAATAATATGAAGAGCTTTCTTTTGCTTAGCACCTAAAGTTTCATATCTTTTGATGCAATGCTGCGGGCAACTGGTTTTTTTAGTGAATGTAATTTCTTTCTATTATGGTTATGAACATTATCATTTGTTGCAAATAGATGAATATTATTACCAAATTCCTCTTTAACATTTTGGGGCAATGAAACATCTATCCTTGTCATTAATAATTTCCAATCATCTATAGTTGGAGTTGCATCTCGTATATTAGTGAGTAATTGGTGAAATCTTTGTTGGTCTTCACTTTCACCTTCTTGTCTAAACACTTTATCCAAAGTAACAATAGTATTAAAGTCTTCCCATAATAACTTTGCACAAACATTACTATCAAAAGGTGGTTTGTCACTAACAGGAGGTAGTTGTCCCAAATCTCCTACTAAAATAATCGATCTTCCTCCAAAATTCATGTTTGAATTTTCTGGAAAAGCTTGACGTAATCTTGAATCTATATTTTGTAACAAATTTTGACCAATAAAACTCATTTCATCAATTAATATGTACCTTATATGTTGAATTTCTTCTTGTAATGTTGTGAGCCTTGTGCCTTGTAAGTCAGAAAAATCTCTAAGAGGAATTCTTAGAGTTGAATGAATTGTTGATGCACCAATGTTAAAAGCTGCAATTCCAGTTGGTGCTAATAATAATAGGGGAGAACGTTGTGGTGTTGATGCATCATAAAGAGCTTGACGAATGGCTTGAATTAGATACGATTTCCCTGTTCCAGCTGTTCCTTGAATTATCATACATAATGGCATGACATGTTCACCTTGATTATAATGTGTCATAATAATATGAAGAGCTTTCTTTTGCTTAGCACCTAAAGTTTCATATGATATACTCATCATCATATCTTCAGGTATAAGTAAATCATTTTGTTTCATAGAATTGATAAAATGTATTGCATTATTTGTGTATTCTTCTCCTCGATATTCTGCACTCCAGGGATTTTGTCTATCGATATCTCTTCTTCCCAGCATATCTATTAAGTAAAATAAAAAAAGAAACATAATATATGTTGAATAGGTATAGAAGAATTGGTATCTTACCTGTATGTTTCGTTGATGTGGATCTCCCCTTGGATTCCATGCATGTATAATAGAATCAAAATATTTTTGAACTATCTTGATTTCATCATGATTTCTCCAATTGAGGCTGTCTATGTTAGGTGGTCCCTCTAACCATATGAATCCATGCACATGTGGTGATCCTCTGTGTTGCCATTCATATCTTGACCAAAAATCTTTTACTTTAATCCCCTTTAGTAGTACTTCCTTTCGAAACATTGTATATCTTAGATGCATATAATATGCAACAATATGTGGGTAGTCAATAATATTTTGTCGTCACCATTTTTTGTGCTTCTTGCGGATTAGATGGTTCTGTTCCTGGCATTAATGCATGTAAGTCAGGCCAATACATATCTATTGCACTCAAAGTAAAGAAAATTGTTGGTGTTCCAATTTGATGCAAGAGATCACTTAATTCATCTTGACATTTTGCCCAATAAGACCTTGTACCCCTTAGAGTTGTACCAAAATGCATCAAGCGATCCGCTAGATGTGAGTGAGTGACATTTTCTATTTGTTCTCGTAATTCATTGATTGTGATTGGCATATCTTGCAAGCTCTTTTTGGCAAATACTGTTGATGAATTTTGTGCACGATGTCGCATTATCATATTCATCATATAATACCTAAATCATGGGTGTCGTCCAAAGCGATGATCACTATATCGAAGTAAATGCTTAACAAATTCATGAAGATAGACTCTTTTCAATCTTGGTTCGATCCAATCGCATCGTCCATCCGAAAACAGTGTTGGAAAAGCCATATCAAGTAATCCTTCTGTGACATACTCATTCACTGGAGATGTTCCAATTCCTGGCCAATCAATTAGTGATCCAGGATCTATATTTGGGTTATTTATCCATGCATGAATTAGTTCCATCTCTCTTCGTGCATTTGGTGGTTTTGAGGCCATTGATGTAGTATGATTGATAATATTTGCTTGATCTATCTCCATTATTGGACCTGCAAATACATATTCATTTGCATTTGAATCAAATTCCATATGAACTGAGTTTAGCTGATCAAAGATGTTATCATCTGAATTAGATGTAAGCTCACTAAGTGCATTTTCATCAAATTGAACATCTCTATAGAACTTATCATGATTTATTTTAAATTGAAGTGCTCTATAAACCCTCTCTTTATTGACTGTAAAATTATAACTTGTTCCACGTTGATCCTTCTTACGATCAATGATAATAGGTAAATCTTTTATGGGATGTGGTAAGATTTTAGCTATTTCTCTTACTTCTTGTGGAAAACTTATGGTATGCCCTTTATATTTAAATTGACCTCCAGTTGCGTGTGTAACTTGAAGAATGGGGTTGATACGTGCTATCAACATTTCTTCTATTTGTGTTAGATTAGAAAGCTCTAATGATTGTGGACCAGGATCCATGTTGTTTGATGCTAAAAACTGATGTTCATTCTTTTCTTGTCGACATCGATGACAAACAGGGCCTTCAGGGACCCGTGCAACCTTCATTGAAAGATAACTTTCTTGACAAATGTAGCACATACTGGGCATAGCAAGTTTATCTAGTCCATTTTGAAACATTATTTGTAATGTCCTCAAGTCAATCCCATTATTTTGAATAGTATTGATTATCCCCTCATCCATTCTATTTTGTGTTCTTTTCAATTATCTTTGTCTTCTTATTTGTGATGTGAACTCCTGTTGTAAATTATAATTGCCCGAATCAACATTCATAAGATCCTCTACTCGATCAGTTGGTGTTTGTAGAACACGATCTATTATCATAGAATTCATCCCATTGGAACTAAACCCATCATTTTCATGAGATTGAGCTTGTCCTTCATTTGAGTCACGTTTACATAGTTGTATTTGTTGTATTTCTCTTTCATTCAACTCGTCTAGGCTCATAGATCTTTTTGTTTGTCTTCTCACTATATTTTGGTTATCTTGAGATGTTTGTGTACGATGTGGTCTCATCTTATCTGCATGCTGTCTCATTTCTTCTTCAATCTCTTCCACTGTCATAGTTGCCCTACGCTTGACATGTCTTTCTCTATCAAGTTGGTTTCGATGATTCCTTTCTTCTTCTTTTTCTGCATCAGTCATTTGTTCACGTCGTTGTCTCATATAATTTCATGCATATTCTCTATGTTGTATTTTTTGTTTACCATTTGTAGCACTTTTAGCTTCATCTCTTTGAGCATCATTCCTTTGTTCACGTCATCGTCTCATATAATTTTGAGCATATTCTCTTCGATACTATCTTCGTTGCTCTTCATTCTCAAAATTTAGTCTTGGACGAGGCATTCTAGAAAATTTGAATGTTATAATTAGATATAAAATGTATAAATGATTTTCAATTGTGTGAATACAATAGTATAAATGAAATTCAATGATAGCGTTCACTGACAATAGTACACTTGTATAAACTTTGGTTAGCTCAAAAGAATAATATGATATAATTTATAAAAAACTTATTAATCAAACATTAATACTTAGTTTTATAATAACATATTTAAAAGAAAGGAAAATCTTTGTTCTTATTTTTGTTCTATTTTGAAAAATAAACACTTTTATAATTAGATATTTAATATTAATATTATTTCAATATATATTTAGATATTTTAGAAACATCAAATAATATAAAATTTGAAACATTTTATTGAAAATATATGATTTAAAAATATCTTTATGATTTTATAAAATAAAAATAATTAATAAAAGATTTTATAAACAACACTAACAAACAATAATAGTTATAATTGTAAATCTAGAGTGAAAAAACTTAAAATATAAATGAAGGTAAGAGAGTTTTAGAATAGTAAATTTACACTAATATTAATCAATTATATTAATTATAAAAAAAGAAAAATATTAATTATAAGAAATTTCTATTTCTAAAAAATAAACTCTTTAATTATATTATTTTATGATTGAATATTTAATATTAATATTTTTTCAATATATATTTAGATTTTTTAAAAACATCTAGTTATATAATTTCTTAAACATTTTATTAATACTATATAATTTTAAAAATATTCTTATGATTTATAAAATAAAAATATTTTATAATATCACTAATAGTTATAATTGTAAATCTATAGTAGAAAAATCTATAATAAAAATAAATGTGCAATAAAGTTAAAATAAAAATAAAATTTCACACTTAGAATATAAAAATCTATTATAGAAATGAATGTGCACTAAAGTTAAAATAAAAATAAAATTTCACACTAATAGTTAATTTCCTCACACTACCAGTTAAGTTAATTTTTCATTTTATTGATGCTAAAGTTAATTGGCACTAACCGTGAAATCTTTATAAAAAAATCTGGTAGTGACGCTTTTCTTAATAATTTTAGATAAAGATTTTCTATATATTTGCGCAGTCTCTGAGCATATAAATTCACTCCAGCAATCGTTGAATGCTTTAGGAGGAGTTTGAATGTAGAAATATATGAGTGTCTTGAAGATGATGCAATGGTTCATTGTATTAGTCGGCTTTACATTTTAAAAAAATAATTCATTTCATAAAATGTTCGTCGGCTTTATTATTTAAAAATTTAACATTAACACGGTCACAACACTTCTTTCCCCTATTCTGCCACTGTAGGTTACGCCTCTCGGTGTAATCAATAAAATAAAATTAGCACTATTGTTATATTTACAAATAAAATTAAATTTTAAGGTTTAAATTAATAATACCTTATAATCAACAATTGTCTATATAATTATAATTAAAATAATTTTTATTTCTACAATTAATATTAAAGTCAACAATACAATTTATTATGGTGTAATAATAGTGGTCATGTCACCCAACTCATAAGTAAAGTTAAAATTTAATGAAGTAACTAAATATGGTCGAAGCATTATTCATAGACAATACATAAAGAAAGTGGGTTATTTTTTTAAGTTCATAATGTCTAGTAATTTTTAAAATATTGTATATTTAATTATATATATTTGATTGACATAAAAAATATCATTCAATGAGACAACACAATTTAAAGTCAACTATGTAATTCTATTATGACACATATATTGTGTATGAAATTTAAACCATTAACTGGTTGAATTTCTTAAAATAAAAAATAAAAAATAAATTTTTGCACTCATTATTTCCCATATGAACCATTAAATTGAAAGATAAATGGTATAATTTAAATTATTAAATAAAAATATAATTATAAACTATAAGATTATTGTTCATTTTTTTAGTTTTATACAATGGCTGGTTAAATTGATAAACAAATTAGATAATAGGTACATTAGTATTCCTACTATACACAAAAACTAATAATGTTTTGAGATCAATAAACTCTTGCATACTTAATTTATTCTAATGTTGATTGTTTGAAAAAAATTATAGTTGTTCGGTCTAACCTTGACCTCAAGTTTTGTTTTTATTATGTGCAACAATAACTAAACAATTAAAATTAAAATTTTCCTTTACATGAATAATTTATTGATTAGAAGATAGGAAATTTGATATTATTTTTTTTAATTCAAAAGACAATAAGGCTGATATATTACATAAGAATTATAAATATATGGCTCTTGTTAGCTAGATTTTTAATCAGCCCATTGACCTATACAAATTTAAATCTACCTAATTCCCCTTTACAACTTGACAAAGCCAAATACCTTCAAAATGGCTTAGATTCCCTAATTTTACATGAAGAAGATAACGTATGAAAGTATAATTTTATCAAACTATAGTTGGTAGAGTGATCATACTTAAACTAAAGCTGTAAAAAAATGCTTGAATCCTGGAAGGCATAGTATGTAATATGACTTCATCAATCCTTGACTCAACTTGCCACTAATGTGCATTGGTACTAGCATACTCTAGTATCCATCATATTACAATCAAGAACAAAAATGCAACACAAAGGTTTTGAAATAACATATGTTTTACTATTCATGATGCCAAACCTTCATAAAAAAAAGAGTGCTTTCAAGTAAAATTTTGTGCAAAAAAAATGATGTTTTCACTTACTTCAATACCTTCACCACAAATAGAGAGTCATAGAGAATAATATTGTGTAAAAATTTGATATTTTCTATAATATCCCTACGAGGGAACCCATAAGGAATCAGGTCTTAAGTACCATAAAATAAAACTAATAATTTTTTTTGTAAAACTTTACTAACATCTCATTGATTACATCTACAAATGAACATTCCTTAACGGTTCCCTTATTAAATTCTTTTACCAATATTAAAACAATTGCATTCCATTGTCTAACTGATTGAATTCATTTTCTTTCCTAAGTGTACACATACTTCCCTTATTTTTAATTTCATTTCCTTACCTACTTTACATAACATTCAACTTTTAGAAATGAGATAGAAACAAATAACACCTCACTTAATTCATAAACTAAATACATTTATCCTTCCTTCTTTAATTTATCTTCCTATTAACCTCATCCTGGCGCATAATTCATTTTTACTTCCAAAACACAAGTAAGCATTCAATTTAAAATCCTTGTTTCCTATTTTTCATTTGAAGGACTCAAATAGAGATAGGGTAGAAGGTACACAACTACATTCATTCATTACAATTTTCTGATTTCAATAATCATTCCCTCCTGACATTCATAAGACTACCCCTCCCATATTAGATTTTTTTTTTCTTACAATTTCAATTACAATTATAATTTCAATTACTTGACATGGCCCAAAGGCATGCAAAGAGATAATTACATCAATTTTCCCAAAATCTTACAATACATCTTTACATCTGAATACAAAAGATAAAGATACATGCTACAACAAATGAAATCTTCACCACTGAACACGTCTGAATCCAAATCAAGACACGAACCAAAAATAATGCCTCAAAAGAGTTTTGCAACCCAACCATGTGAAATTTTTAAAGTTCCATCCTTCATTCTAGGAGATAGAACCAAGGTACTCTCAAGACCTTAAGGCAATTTAAGGCCAATGAAACCAAGAAAACAAAACTCAAAAGAGAAAAAGTAAAACATACAAAAGTCACCATGCTACAACACCAAGGTCAAGGTTCTAGGATACCACCTAAGTGAGTGTCATCACACAACCTATGTATTAGAATCATCCCTGGTAACCATGTAACCCCAAGCCCCTCTTTATGAATAAAGATCCACCCTAGAAGTTACCCATGGTCCCGGTACTACAACACATTTGTGTGGAATTATTATATTTACTTTCATTAGCTTTTATAATCCCCGCTTCCCAAGTTAATTTTTTTAAGGTTATCACTTGATTAAAAACTCACTCATAGGATCTTCTTGCATCCACTTTGGGTTCCAACACCTATGGTGAGCCACTCATGTAGGGCTCCTAGTTTCCTTTCTCAAAACAAGCCAAAAGAACAAGGAAACACTTCACATGTTCAAATTGATAGGTTTATGGAACTCTCTTCCATACTCAGGCTCTTAGGATGAGTCCTAACCTTATCCATATAAATAATAAGGGTCATAGAAAGGATGTCAAACATAATAAACCTTAAATACCACATTGTAGCTCACCTCAGATCATGCATTAATTTAAACATGCACATAAGTCAAATGATGCAAACAAAGATCATAATAAAATAAATCAAAATCCATAGACCATACCCAGGATATGTTAATGCCTGGATTAGAGACATCGATTGCAATTGTAGAATGGGAAGTGACTAAAATGCTAAGAAATCCCAATGGAATGGAAATGGCACAACAGGAGATTGAATCAGAGGTTGGGAGAGATCACATCGTAAGAGAGAGTGATCTAGTAAGGTTAGAGTACTTGTGATGTGTGGTGAAGGAAACACTTTGATTACATCCAGCAAGGCCCTTGTTGGTGCCACACGAGTCCACCTAGGGTGGTAATGTCAGAGGATATTCTATTCCATAAAAAACAAGGTTATTTGTGAATGTGTGGGTGATTGGAAGGGATGAAAGTGTTTGGGAAGATGCTTTAAAATTCAAGCCTGAGAGATTTATTGGGTCGATCATAGATTTGAAAGGCCAATACTTTAAATTATTGTCTTTCAGAATTGGGAGGAGGGGATGCCTAGGGATGTCCACGGGGCTTTCTGTTGTTTACTTGTTTGTGGCTCAACTCATACATTTCTTTGATTGGAGTACGAAGGGTGATTTTGATGGGGATGAAGTGTTTGGATTGACCCTACCAAGGAAGTTTCTTATCTTTTTTATCCCTTCATCAAGGCTCACCACCTATGAGTCGCCATAACTTTGTAGGTACACTAGGGAAAAATACTACTAATTAAGATATACAGTCATCTTGATATTTTAAGTACATGTCTATCTAGATAGCTTGGTAATGCCCAAGCTTCTTCTTGTTGGTTTAGAAAATAAATAAAATGAATGAATAGCTAAATGATATAACATTTGTATGTTTGTCAAAGTTTACTCTTTCCACCTGAGTGTAGTTTGGTATTCAATATTTAATATGCACCTGAGTCCTAGTACTGTTAAACTAAATATGATTTAAAATAAATTTAAAATTTAAAAATATTTTAAGCTATAGAGAAAGAAGTGTCACAGTGGCAAGTACTTGGTATAACATAGTGAGTAGGGTCAAGAAAAGATGCATTGTGTTAAATTCTTGTTGTAATGATTACATATATGGTAAAGTAGTTAATAATTGTTGTTAGAAAAGTGGAAATAATAATAATTATTACATTAGTAGAAATATAGAGCATTTGTGTGTATACATTAATAAAACATGACTATTGGTAGAATAATCAGTAGATCTAATATGAATAAAGATTGTATCAAATTTAAAATGTTATTTATAAATGTGAAAAGAGTTTTCATTGAAAGCTATTATTATTAAATATGCTATTGTCTAAGATAATATTAAAGTCAACAATACAATTTATTATAGTGTAATAACAGTGGTCATGTCACCCAACTTATTAGTAAAGTTAAAATTGAATGCAATAACTAAATATGGTCCAAGCATTATTACATAGGTAATACATTAAAAAAATGGGAAATTTTTTTAAGTTCATAATGTCTAGTAATCTTTAAAATATTGTATATTTAATTATACAGATTTGATTGACATAAAAAATGTTGTTCAAGGAGACAACACAATGTTAAAGTCAACTATGTAATTTTATTACGATGCATATAATATTGTATACAACATTTAAACCATTAATGGTTTGTTGATTTTTGAAAAAAACATAATAAATTGATTTTGGCACTCATTATTTCCAATATGAACCAATCTATTGAAAGAGAAATGGTATAATTTATATTATTAACTAAAAATATAATTATAAACTATAAGATTATTATTCAATTTTTTAATTATATACAATGATTGGTTAAATTGATAAACAAACTAGATACAATAAATGCATTAGTATTCATTCTATACATAAAAACTAATAATAATTTGAGATCAAAAACTCTTGCAAACTTAATTTATTCTAATGTTGATATGTTTGAGAAACTTATAGTTCTTCTATCTAACCTTGAACTCAAGTTTTGTCAATATTTTGTGCAACAATAACTACAACAATTAAAATTAAATTTTTCCTCAAGATAAATAATTTATTAATTAGATGATTTGAAATTTGATACCAATTTGTTTTTTATCCCAAAGGTAATAAGCCTGATATATTTTTTAGGAATGAACACTAAAGTGTTTGGCACCCATTCTGTAGCAGTTGTTGTTTCATTCATGACTATGATTGTCATTAATGTCAACACAGTGTTTTACCGAAGACTTGCAGAGAAGTAGATAGTGTTGTAATTAGCACACGTGGGATATTGTAGTTGGAGCTATGCGAAGTTGAGGATATACTCTTTGATATGTTATATGTCTATGGTTAAGAGCACAAATAGTAATTCTTTTATTCATGAAAGTTATGATCGTTTCGGTGGAAGAAGTATTCAGGCAGTGTTCCTGAGTAGCAATTTTTGGCAATCGGATGATATCTCCTAATCGCGATGGAATCTGGCTTTGCACAGTTAAAGGGAAGTTAGAGACACATTGATAGTGATGTGGATGATAGCACAAACTTTGAAGTCACATGAGTGAAGATTTATTGTATTTGGAAGTCGACAGTTTTATGTAATTTTGGTGTAGCGTATGGAATATTTTAATTTGTAATTGTATGCCGACTCATTTGTAATTATTTGAGTGTGGTATAAAGGAAGGAATTTTTTTCCTTTTTGAAGAGTAGATATGTGATGCAATATGCATGAAGTGAAGAAAAGAGCTAAGTATGAGAGTGAAATTGTGAAGGAAGACATGCGAAGTACAAAGATCTGAAATTGAGATCTGATGTAACAGTGAGTGCAGTTTGGCACAGTCAGAGAAGAGGTAATATATTATTCTATTGAATAATGCAAAGATTATTTGGATAGTGAGTTTAGTGATCTTACCTTGAAGTTTTTTGGGCAGTGGGTCCTTCTATCTTCCATAACTCTTAACAGGGTTAGAATCTTTTAACAAGGATTCAAAATCTCCTAATAGGGATTCATATGTACTAAATGTATTTCATAAGACTCCTAACAGAGTCCACCCTTTCACAAGCAATATTCATATTAGTGCATCTTTTTTTGGCATCATCCCCACCAGGGTTTACTCTTTGATCAAAAGGTTCCCTAGTCAACATATCTTGTGTTATTGTGTAATTGTGTATGAATATCTTTCTATGGTTGGTAATTATATTGCTTATATGGTTTAATGTTGTTGAAGATGATAAAAGTTATAATTATCTGATAACTGATTCACCCACCCCCTCTCAATTATCTTGGTGCACTTTACTTTCTAACAATTGGTATCAGAGCAGTAGGTCCTTAAAAGAAAAGTTTAACAGCTTAAGGAGATCCATGCCGAATTTTAGGAAAGAAAGCCCTAAGTTTGATCGAGTAAATTTTGACAATTGGAAAGAAAAGATGAAGACACATCTACTATGTTTAGGACCAGGTTATTGGTTGACTACAAAGAATGATAAGACTATCATTGAAGAAGATGATCTTGACACATGCTCTAATGATGAGAGAGATCTATTCATGTATAACATACTTGCAAGAGAAGCACTTTTGATAGCACTTCCAGAGAATGAATATAGTCAGGTAAAATGTTTGAAAAAGTCTCATGAAATTTGGAAAGCTTTTCACTCTAATTTTTAAGGTGATGAACATGCAAAAAGAGTTAGATTACATAATTGGATATGTGCATTTGAAGATATAAGAATGTTGGAAGATGAATCTGTTAGAAGCTATATTGGTAGAATGTCAAAAATTGTTGCAAGCATAAAATCTTGTGGAGGAATAAAGATAGAGAATGAAGTGATATGCAAAATTCTAAGGACATTGACTCCTATATTTAAGAAGACAACATGGATGATTGAACAAGTTATAGCTTTTACTATGAACTTTACAAGAAAGATTCTTCTTGGAAGATTGCAAGCAACAAAGATGAACCTAAGGTTATCAGGAGACTTACCTAGAATGGAGACAGCATTCAGTGCTCTTAGTATTTGCCATACATTGTTAAGAAGCATTAGTGTGAGCGGAGATTATGCTGGTAGCAGTAGATCTAGAAATGAAGAAGACAAGAAGATTGAAGAAGGTATTGCCTTGCTTGTGAAAAGAGAACCAAATGGTAAGAAAATTTTTAAATGTTGGACTTGTCAAGAATATTGTCATTCTAAATGTCCCAAGAGATTTTAAGAAGTACAAAAATAATTTCAAGCCTAGAAGATCTAAGGAATGTTATTATGCTAATGATAAAGACCTTAAAGCTAGTATTGAAAGAACTTTAAGTGAAAGTGATACTGAGAATAATGATCAAATAGGATTTGTAGCAATCAAAGAAGAAAATTTTGAAACTAATGTTAAGGAAGAAAAAGCCTTAGTTTCCCAAGTTGAAAAGAAAGATGATTGGATTATAGACAATGGTTGTTCACATCATATGACTGGTGATATGAAAAAGTTCATAAAGTTTAACAATGGAGGAGTTGTTAGAGTTGGTAACAATGCACCTTGTTTGATTAAAGGTATAGGATCTATTACTCTTGATGGAAAGACTAATACTGATGATGTTTACTTTGTGGATGGATTGAAACATAATCTTTTAAGTGTTGGACAGTTAGTTGATAAGGGATATCAAGTTTGGTTTACTGAGAAAACTTATGTGATAAAGGATAAAGATGGAAATTTGATTGGAACTGGATCTAGAACCAGAGGTAATGTATTTTAGTTGAATCCTACTAAGATGACATGTTTGATTACTAAGATTGATGACAGTTGGTTATGGCATAGAAGGTTTTGTCATATAAACTTTGATAATATTGTGAATGTGAGTACTACACTTGCAGTAAGGGATTTGCCTAAAATTATGAAGCCTACTAAGATGATTTGCAAAGAATGTGTGATAGCTAAGTAGAAGAGAAGTTCATTTCCTAGTAAGAAGTTCACATCAACAGAGAAGTTGGAGATTATTCATACAGACTTGAGCGGTCCTACCAGGACTAGAGGATGTTGGAAATATTTAGGAATTATCCGAGTTACTGAGAGTGGAGGGGTGAATCAGTAACTCCAAATTTTCTTTCAATTATAGATGTATTAACATGTAATTTACTTTGACCTTTGCATACAGAAAGCATGAAACTTAAAAGCATTCACAATAATGACACATAGATTTGGTTACCCAGAAACCTTCCAAAAAGAAAGTAAAACTAGGGTGGGGATGGAACCCACAAAGCTTTAATACTGTAGAATAAAGTTGGCCGGTTAAGGCTTACAATTTGATTACTTCTGATGATCTGCCCTGTTAGGAGCAATAAGGATTGCTAAATCCACCCTGTTAAAGGATTTACAAACATACAATGAAGTATGCACTTGGTAAAGATATTTTACAAAAGACTATTAAGTCTACCCGGTTAAAGGATTTTAGTACTGATTCACCTGTTAGGATGAAACAGTATATCTCTTGCTTTGCAACTGGATTTCTGATTGAGATTTGCTGATGTACTGATCACCTTATGTGATGAATTTGTCTTTGTTGTTCCTTATACTGCTGAAGCCCTTTGTAATTCGCTTATCTCTGCCTTTCTTTCTTTTTCACATACATTCTTATTACATTTTTATCTTGACATTTTTACAACATTGTTTATATACAAGTCTTAAACAATTAATTACAATTACAATTACAAAGTCGGCTTGACAAATAAACATAAGTGCTACTAAGTTGGCCCAAGTATGGTTACATGGTTCCTGCAAACTAACTCGGTGACTTTCTGATACTCGGCGTCCACTGCATTACTCGGCATCGTCATGCACTCGGTAGAATTGAAGGCACGGTTCATACTGACCACTCGATAGGTTTTGAACTCAGTAAATACTGGTGACTCGGTAGACATGATGTTACTCGGTTTACACTGTCCTGCTCGGTTTGTACTAACTTGCTCGGTTTGCACTGTCTTGCTCAGTTTGCACTGTTTTCTCAGTTTGCACTGTCTGCTCGGTTTGCACTGTCTGCTCAGTTTGCACTGTCTGCTCGGTTTGCACTGTCTGCTTGGTTTGCACTATCTGCTCGGTTTGCACTGTCTGCTCGGTTTGCACTGTCTGCTCAGTTTGCACTATCTGCTCGGTTTGCACCCAGAATGCAAATAAGTGTTGTCACTAGTGGCAATTCTACTTAATGCCAACAATCTCCCCCTTTGGCATTAGTGACAAAAACACTTATTGGCCAAAACTTATATACATGAATCATGCTGAGTTTTATTTTGATTTTTCAAAATTTGTCTTTGTTATAGGGCTTTATACATTGTCTCCCCCTTTCAATGTGCTAACTTTTTCTATACAAATCTTCTTCTATACATATATCTCCCTCTATACATATCTCCCCCTTTTTGGTGATAATGCCAAAGGTGCATATACAAGTGATTTACAGAGAGAATCCAAAATTTGATAGAAAATCAGAATGTACCTTCATTATTAGTGCCAGGGTTCTGTCCCAACTTTCTTGCAGAATCTTGCATGTTTGGATTGCAATTTGGACTTCTGCAGAGAGTTCAATCATGTGATCTGCTATAGAGAACTGATTGTCATGAATCAATGTTTTGGAATGTTCAATGTGCTTATACATTGTATTCATGATGGGAACGATCATGTGTTGGATGTCTAGTAGTGTGGACCAGATCCTTGTGTCTTCTTTCAATAGATCTGACTGCATATTTGATAGGTATGAGATTTTCATGTGATGAGCAGAGCTTGAACTTGGTTCAAGTTGCAGCTTCTGTATGCTAATCTTCATATCCTCATCCATTTTATTCATTTTATCGTGACATCCTTTGTGAACTCGGAAATATTGCACAATCTGGCCAAAAGAGAGGTAGCATTCGAATAGGTAGATTCAATGTTTGACAAAATTGAAGACAATTCTACTTGGTTAATAGCTATGTGCTGAGAAATGTGCTCAAGCACTTTATTGTTGAATCTCTTCTCGGCTCTTTCAACTAACTTTTCTGTCCCAGATGAATCCTCATTGTATTTATTAACTGCTTCTACTAATTGTAGCAAAACATGTTGGGAGGAGTCTACTTTAATACCTAATGCATCAGACAAAATGTCCTTAGCATCCTTGATGATTTGATATTCCTTGTCTCTCTCCTCTTTAAGCTTCTTTTGCTTTACTTTCCTTTGAAGGATTTCACCTATATTTTGCATTTGGTCCGCTGATAGATTTGAAAAATCTAATGTTGGAATCTCTATTTCTTCATCTAGGTCTATATCCTCTACTATATCCTTACCCAAAAATCTTATGCTCGGTTGAGCTTTAGGCTTATCTATGCTTAATGCCTTAGTAGTAGTGACAGTAGATATAGTAGGGCTGGCTATAGAGACTGGTATACTTTCTACTGGAGAACTTAAAATATTTACACTTGTAGATTCAAAAACTGGAAAACTTACTGCTGGAAAACTTGATGATGTGGGAGACTGCAACTCGGTAGAAGAAATGGTAGTTGCTTCTGTTGTTGCTATAGATGATTGGACAAATGTTGAAGTTGTCACAACCATGCTTGAAGGTGTCTCCGGGCTGGATGTAGAGACTTTTACTGGAGAGGTAGGAAGTGATGCAATGACTTCTGCCGCTATTCTCACAGTATCATCTACCTCAGTGGCTTCTTCTTGTTCATCACTATCATCTTCAATGTCTTTTATTATGACTGTTTCAATACTCGGTTGGTGAAGATGGTATATGTTTTTCCATGTGGAATTTGCAGCCTTCACAACCGATTCAATATTGTTGATCAGAATCAAACAAGTATTGAACTTTAATGTCATCTTACTTTCATTATCCTTCAATGCCTTCTTTACTTCATCATTTTTCAAGCTCGGCATTAACTATCTCAGGGTTTGATCAAATATGTCTTTTACAGTTTGCTTGGCATTGTTCCATCTCATTTTTATTGGATCTAATAGAACTACTGGAACCTGTGGGGCTATTTCTTCAGGAGAGTATTTCCACTGTCCCATCTTTTCAATAACAACATCTTCTATTTCCTTCTGTTCTGTTTCCGTTCTTGTTTCATATTTAAAAGATTTTATGTTACTTACTCCAGATCCTGATCCTTCTCTAAAGAGTTTGATCCTTTCTTGAAAGTTTAGAGGAGGCCTTTTGAATACTATGTCTTTATCTGCCTTGTCTGCCTTGTCTGCCTTACCTCTTGCACTTCTCCTTGTAAATACAACAGTGGGAGGCTTAGGTGCCTTAGTGATGAATACCTTTCCTTTCTTCTTTGCAGGTTCTGTTTCCTCTGTTTTCTCATCCTTTTCCTCTTCTTCTTCATCTTTTTCTCCTTTGTCCTCAGTTAGCATTTGCATTTTGGCTATCCTCTTCTTTCCTTTGTTTACCGCCTGTGGAAGCTTTATGCTTAGTTCAATTCTCACCTTAGCTTCATCATATGTTCCAAAATATGGAGCTTTGGGATTGACAGGCTGATTAAGAAGAGCTTCAATGATATTCTTGGTTTCATCAATATTTACCTCATAAGGAAGAGGTTTTACATATACAGTCCTCGGTTTAGCTGCTTGAATATATACATTGTCACAATCCACCATAAAACAAATGTCATCCTTGTAATCTTCCACCAACTTCTATGGAATCCGGAATCTGTCATTCATTTTCTCTTTGAAAGACTCAAAATAATTATCCATGATGCTTTCAAAATTTTCACCCATTTCTAAGATGTATTCATTTATTTCATAAAGGACTGGCACATCTTTTCTCCATACAACTTTTCCTTTAGAAGGGAAGAATTTCTGAGCATAGAAGAATAAACAGACCAATAAGGATCCAAACTTACATGGATTGTTTTTGGAAGTTTGAATGCTTTCCATGTTTTTGTTAAACTGATTTAACAATAAGTCTGCTAGGTCAAATGTTAAGTTATTCTTGACCACTTTGTATGCTAGGTCAATAGCTTCACAGGGGACACTATTTTGTCGACTTGAACTGTAAATCTTATGGGCAATTATATGTGTACCAAACTTCAGTTCAGCATCGGTAATGCTGCTAACTTTCATGCCTCTACCATCCCACTCGGCTAGGGTTTTCTTCTCTAGTTCTATCCGACCTAGGGTTTTGGTAGTTTTTGCTTTGTTCAACATGGGAAGACCGGTGATTTGATGAATCATCTTCTTTGTGATATCTATGGGTTGCTCAAGCCAAATCTTGCCATCATGTACACGGCTGAGAATGTATCTAACCCATTTCTCCCGAAAGTTTCGAGGTAGATGTGCAATGTGAACTAAACCTTTATCTTCCAGATGTTTGTGCTCGGGTTTGAGAATACCATCCACACACAGTTCCTTATGCAAAATATCTAGCTCTAGATTTCCCATTTCTTGAATTGAACAGTTGAAATGATTGTGGATATCGTTAATAAGTAGTACCTTAGGAGGAATCTGAGATTGAGCTCCGTTCGGCTCTAGGGCTGCAGCAATTGCGGGCATGATCTTGAAATCTGGTGCTCTCCATTCCCCTTGGACTAACATTTCTGATCCTTTCTTCGCTGAAGTGTTGGATGATGCCATGGTAGCTCACAGAAAATTCCTTTTGCAAAAGTATTGAATCGCTGGGTTGCTCTTGAAATTTTCTACTCTCAAAGTGCTAAAGGTTCACGGTGAAGAATGAGTTCGATTACTTGCCTTTTGTTTACAACTCTATCATTAATGCTCAGTACAAATTAGGGTATGAATTCTGATAGACTGTCATCCACTAAGAATTAATTTCTTGGTAAAGACTTCGCAACTCGGTGAACTTGAGAATTCATATTGCTCCGACCTCGCTCGGTAAAGACTGGTACCGACCTTGCTTGGTAAAGACTGATACCGACCTTCCTGTGATCTTACTACATCTTGCATGCTGATTTAGATCTTTCTCTTAATTCAGTTCTGGAACTGCTTGAGATTGGTCTATGAGAATACAGTTCCAGTGCTTTCTTGGAAATTTAGTTTGAGTCGGTAGAGCCACCCATTCCATTACTTGGACTGGTTTGCTCGGTAGATTTAGGAATCCATTTTTGTCTCACTTGTTTCTTGACCTTAGTTGCTTCATTCTTCTTTCCATCTTCAACTTCACTAGCATTCATGCAGTTTCTGGCTATGTGATCGAGTTTAGTGCATTTGAAGCATCTTACGGTAGTATCTCTTTTCCTTAGATGATGTTTTATGCAATTCATGCCAATGTGTCCATATTCTCCACAATAATGACATCTACACCAAGTGTTGTAGTCCCATCCAAACATTGCTTTCATAATTTGTTCTACTGGATTGAATATTTTGGATCTGCACTCGGATGCCTTGTGACCTTGTTTGTTGCATTTGTGACAATTACCTCTGAATCTTGGTTTTTCCTTGCATTCATTTGCTTTGTGACCAGGTTGATTGCAGTGGTAGCATTTTCCATTGAATTCTGCCTTTTTATTGCTCCAACATTTATTTGAAGTATGTCCTATTTTACCACAGTGATTACAAGTAGGTTTCTGATTCCTTTGAGTACCTTGCTTAGAAGATTCACCTTCTCCTTTGTATCCAAGTCCCACTTTTCCTTTTTGCCTATGAAGATTTCGCTCATACAGCTGATTCAAGTCTTCTTGACTTTTCAGCATTCCTTCATTGATTTTTTTTTCAGCGTTTAGGTCATCCACCAATCTTAGATTGATTTCCTTTTTAGATCTTAGTTCTTCTCTTGTGCTTTCTATTTCTGATCTTAGATTCAGAATTTCCTCATTTGTATGAGAGATCTGATCAATTAGGTTTTCTAGCTGAAGGGTTTTATTTTGGACTTCAATGTTCCTTCCATCTAATTCATCTTTCAACTTGTTTCTTTGCTCCAAGATCTCACAAAATCTTGTAGAGTGTAGCTCTTGTTCTCTTTTTAATTTTCTCACTTCTTCCTGCAGAGACCCATTCTTTTCTAGGAGTTCTTTGACAGCATTGTTTGCTTCATCTGAGCTATTAGAGGGAAAAAGATCTTCAATCTTTTCTTCAATGTAATTCTGATCATTCATCTGATTTGCAAGTTCCTTCTTCTTAGGGATTGGGAAAGATGTTCTTTTGCTTCTTTAAGTTTAGCTATGGCCATTTCCAGATCTAGCTTTTCATTTTCAATCACCTTGTTCAGTTTGAATACCTCCATTGTCCTGGATCTTTGCTCAAGCTAGTTAAGCTTTGTCTTGAGAACCAATGCTGCTCTGATACCAATTGTTGGAAATATTCAGGAATTATCCGAGTTACTGAGAGGGGAGGGGTGAATCAGTAACTCCAAATTTTCTTTCAATTACAGATGTATTAACATGTAATTTACTTTGACCTTTGCATACAGAAAGCATGAAACTTAAAAGCATTCACAATAATGACACATAGATTTGGTTACCCAGAAACCTTCCAAAAAGAAAGTAAAACTGGGGTGGGGATGGAACCCACAAAGCTTTAATACTGCAGAATAAAGTTGGCCGGTTAAGGCTTACAATTTGATCACTTCTGATGATCTGCCCTGTTAGGAGCAATAAGGATTGCTAAATCCACCCTGTTAAAGGATTTACAAACATACAATGAAGTATGCACTTGGTAAAGAGATTTTACAAAAGATTGTTAAGTCTACCCGGTTAAAGGATTTTAGTACTGATTCACCTGTTAGGATGAAATAGTAGATCTCTTGCTTTGCAGCTAGATTGCTGATTGAGATTCGCTGATGTACTGATCACCTTCTGTGATGAATTTGTCTTTGCTATTCCTTATACTGCTGAAGCCCTTTGTAATTCGCTTATCTGTGCCTTTCTTTCTTTTTCACATACATGCTTATTACATTTTTATCTTGACATTTTTACAACATTGTTTATATACAAGTCTTAAACAATTAATTACAATTACAATTACAAAGTCAGCTTGACAAATAAACATAAGTGCTACTAAGTCGGCCCAAGTATGGTTACACGGTTCTTGCAAACTAACTCGGTGACTTTCTAATACTCGGCGTCCACTGCATTACTCGGCATCGTCATGCACTCGGTAGAAGTGAAGGCACGGTTCATACTGACCACTCGGTAGGTTTTGAACTCGGTAAATACTAGTGACTCGGTAGACATGATGTTACTTAGTTTACACTATCCTACTTGGTTTGTACTAACTTGCTCGGTTTGCACTGTCTTGCTCAGTTTGCACTGTTTGCTCGGTTTGCACTGTCTGCTCGGTTTGCACCTAGAATGCAAATAAGTGTTGTCACTAGTGGCAATTTTTCTTAATGCCAACAGAGGATTCTATGGAGAAATGTATTTTATGATTCTTGTTGATGATTTTACAAGAATGATGTGGATTGCATTTCTGAAAGAAAAATCTGAAGCATTTGATAAGTTTAAGATCATTAAAAACAAAGTTGAGAATGAATCTGGAATGAAGCTTAAATGTTTGAGATCTGATAGAGGTGGTGAATTTATTTCTAGAGAGTTTAACATTATTTGTGAAGTGAATGGTATTAAGAGATAGATTTCATCCCCTAGAACACCTAAACAAAATTGTATTGCAGAAAGAAGAAATAGATCAATGACTAAAGCAGCAAGAGCTATGTTATTTGAGATTGATTTAGTGAAGACATTTTGGAGAGAAGTAGTGAATACAATAGTATATACAATGAATAGAGTACAAAACAGAGCAGACATAGACAAGACACCTTATGAATATGGTTTGGACATGCACCCTTAGTTAAGTATTTTAGAATTTTTGGAAGCAAATGTTATATAAAGAGAGATGATGTTATTGGAAAGTTTGATCCTAGAAGTAATGAAGCTATTTTTCTTGGATATTCTTTGAAGAGAAAAGCATATAGATGTTACAATAAGAGAACTAAAACTATTGTTGAGAGTGAAAATGTTAAAGTTGATGAAAAGTTCAAAATTTAGGAAAGAATGCTTGATTATGAATTTGATGAAGAAGCTCATCCTAAGCCTAACATTGAAACTACTGAATTATTCTATGAAACTGACAGTGAATTGTTGAATGAAAGTCATGCTGAAGAAACTAGAGAGGAATCTAGAGAAGAATATATAGTTGAAGCAAGATCTGAGACTATGACACTGAATAGGTATTTATCAAGACATCATCCTATTGAACAAGTTATTGGAAGTTTGGACAGAGGAGTTCTGACTTGAAATAAGGTACATTTATGTTTGATTTCTCAAATTGAACCTAAATCTACTAGTGAATCTTGTGAAGATGAACATTGGATTAATGCTATGAAAGAAGAACTAGATTAGATAGAAAAGAACAAGACATGGGAATTGGTCCCTAGACCTAAAGACAAGAATATGATTGGAACTAAATGGGTATTCAGAAACAAGATGAATGAACAAGGAGAAGTTGTAAGAAACAAAGCAAGATTGGTATGTAAGGGTTACTCATAGCAAGAAGGAATTGACTATGAAGAAACTTTTGCACCAGTAGCAAGAATTTAAGCAGTAAGAATTTTTTTGGCCTATGTAGCTTTTAAGAAATTCAAAGTGTATCAGATGGATGTGAAGTCAACATTTCTGAATGGAGAATTGGAAGAAGTCTACATTGAGTAGCTTGAAGGTTTTCCTTTGATAGAAATCTATATACAAAAGAAATTGAAAATGGTTTGTTGATTATAGTTATTTCTATTGATGACATTATTTTTGGATGAGAAGATGAGGCTAGTGACAAATTTGCTGATGAAATGAAGACTGAATTTGAAATGAGTATGATTGGTGAGATGAAATACTATTTGGGATTATAGATAACACAAAACAATGATGGTATCTTTGTAAGTCAGACAAAGTACTTGAATGATTTGCTGAAAAGATTTGGAATGGAGGACTGTAAACTAGTTAGAACACTTATGGTGACTGGACATAAGTTATCTAGCATAGATGAAACACCGATAGTTGAGTAGAAGAAATACAGATCCATGATTGGAGGATTGCAATATTTGACACACACAAGACTAGATATAGCACATTCAGTTCGAATTGTAGCAAGATTTCAAGCTGAACCTAGACAATCACATTATGCAGTAGTAAAGAGGATACTGAGATATTTAAGAGGCACAATGGACTATGGATTGTGGTATGAAAAATTTGATGATTTTACCCTATGTGCATATACAGATGTTGATTGGGGAGGTAGTGTTGATGATAAGAAAAGTACCAGTGGAGGAGCATTTTTTCTTAGAGGAAGATTAGTTTCTTGGTTAAGCAAGAAGCAAAATTGTATTTCACAAAGCACAATAGAAGTAGAGTATGTAGCAGTAGCAAACAATTGTAACTAGATAATTTGGATGAAGTAGATGCTGAACGATATTGGAATTAAATTTTTTGAACCTATTGTTATACATTGTGACAACACCAGTATAGTCAATATGTCTAAGAATCATGTACTACATTCTAAGACAAAACATATAGAGATCAAGTATCATGTTGTAAGAGAGAAAGTTGCTAAGAAAGAAGTCAGAATGGAGTACATAAGCACAAAGGAACAGATAGCAGACATATTTACAAAGCCTTTGCCTAAGGATACATTTGAGTATCTGAGAGGTATGCTTGGGGTTATGCCCCAGCCTACTTTTGAGTAATGATGTAGTTGGTTACATCCGTCCAGTAATATATGAGCCCTATCTTCTAGATTGGATGTTGGTACTTCCTCTATGGGGGAGTATGTGTATCTGAGCTGAGTCATGAGGACTCTAGTAAATGTATTTTTTTGAATAGTGTCTTTTGACATTGAGTTGTTGTTGACATAGTGATGAAATTTTTATTGTTGATGTCAATAGGGGAGAAGTATGCATGAAAAACAATATGAGAAAACCATATAAGAGAATTGAATAGGATAATGAAGCAAGATTTGATTGGTATAGAGGATTTGAAGAAGCAATGTTGTAGTATTGGATTTTTGAAACATTGGATGTTTTTCATCTATGTTTCCATCAATGCCAATGGGAGAGATTGTTAGGAATGAATGCTAAAGTTTTTGGCATCCATTCTGTAGCATTTGTTGTTGCATTCATGACTATGATTGTCATTGATGTCAACATAGTGTTTTACCGAAGACTTGCAAAGAAGTAGACAATGTTTTGATTAGCGTAGGTGGGATATTGCAGTTGGAGCTATGTGACGTTGAGGATACACTCTTTGATATGTTATATGTCTATGGTTAAGAGTGAAGAAATTAATTCTTTTATTCATGAATGTTATGATCATTTTGGTGGAAGCAGTATTCAGGCAGTGTTCCTGAGTAGTGGTTTTTGGTAATCAGATGATATCTTCTAATCAGGATGGAATCTAGCTTATTAGCACTGGTAAAAATTTTCATGGTTGCATACCCTTTTTCCTAGCCTCTGCGTCATTTTTCTTTGTCTCTAGTTTAAACCCTAGGCAAAAATTCATAAATCTAGCCATTTGTTTGAAAAACCCTAGTGCACCCTATTTTAAATCTATTTTCATGTTACTTTTCAGGCCACTTGAAATCTTGAAACCCACATGTTTAAATCTTTCCTAAGTCTACTACTCGGTGGGTTTAATATTTCCTAAGTCCTAGCAATTAAATTTTTTAAATGTTTTCCGCCTTTGTTTTCTCCTGGTTCCAACCTCTCTGACACCATCTCAATCTAACAGTGGGTGTTTGTTCTTATGAAATTTTTTAGAGGCTTGTGAACATGTGGCAGCCACTGATTCTACTTTATGATGTATCCTTTCTTTGAAATGGGTCCACATGTCATGTAAGCATAGTTGGCATTCTTTAATTGGTCCACATGACCATGAGCTAGACATTTTGTCAGGCGGGCCCAGTATCTCAGTATGAAGATTAGTGATCTATGGTGGATGCATAATCTCAAGGAATCTTTGGGGCCCTTGAGATTATACGTTGACCATTCAATCTTCCAATATGTCAAAGACAGATAGTGGGTCCGATGTGCCACATGGTGCTGACTTGCTTTTTCTTGATTGGTCGAGGCATTGATGATTCAGAGGGTTGTTAGTGGGACCTGGTTGCTGATGTGTTTTGAGGGCCCTGACATTTGCACAGGATCTATGGTTGGCATAAGTTCTCATGGGTTTTGTCAGAGCCATGAGATCTTGCGCCAGCCATTGATTTTACTTTTTCTCAGGCCCTAACAAGGGTGGGTCCTGTATGTTAGATGGAGCTAACATGCATGTTTTTCATTGGTGTTGATTGCTGGCATGGATGTGGACTTTTTAGGGTTTTGTGACTGTTGTGGAGATTAAAATAAGTCACCTGATCTATCAGGAAATAAAGGGATCTATGGCCACATTTTAAACTGGAGCTTGTATCCGTTGTTTTTCAAATTCAAATTGTTTCTGCAAGGTTTGGAGACAATGCGTTGAATGAAGCTATATTATAGGACCATCTTTTATTGTTCTATCTTGGTTGTGGGTGAGATTTTATGAGGAAGGTCCTGGTGGTTGTTCCATTGTGAATTTTTGTCCTTGGAGCTAGTATAGGGTCGAATCTTTTGTAGAATTTGATGATTATTTTTTATCTTACTAGCTTTGCGCTTGGAGCCTATCTTGTCTGGCTTTCATTCTTTTTGTTGAGTTAGGTAGTTTTGAATTTTTTTCTTTGAATGATCATCAATGCTTCTTGCAATCCTTGAGATAAAAGGATTTTTCATGATCATTCAAAGGCATTGGGAGTTAGGTGTTCAAAATTTTTTTTCTTGGTGAGCCCTATTCTCAGTCAAGGGTTTGTAAAGGTTTGAATTCAGTGTTTTTGTTTATGAGAGAAGAAAGTTGCAGGTCTAAGCTATAATTTGCAAGTAGGGTGTCTTGTGATTCATAGTGTACATAGAAGGAATTCATCATACTTAATACAAATATCTGGTTCTTATCTCTCCTTTGTGTCAAGTCTAGTAAGCTTTGAGTTTTCTAGCTCATTACATATTGTCTTTAAGTATGTATCTTCATCCTTGAGTTCTGATCTAGGATTGGATTAAGTTGTGCTCTAGATGGGATGTGGATTTTCCCTTGTCTATGTAAGGATGTTTTGTAAGCAGTAAAGATTAGGATAAATGTATTTATGGCTATGAATTGTTAGGTATTCTCAAATTTGTGTGCCTTTGTGTCTAAGGACTCTTGCCCAATGGATGAGGCACTGGCCTAAATGAGTATTCCTCTTGTCAACATACACTAGTTGAAGTTATTGAATTCTAAATCTTAAAATCAATAACCTTTCTTAGTTTTAGGTCTTTGGTTGTATGGTTGTGTCACCCAATAGTAATGGAGAGTCAATGAATGTGAGGTTAGCATTTAGTACCTTTTTACTATTAATCTATTGTTTAGACCCAGTCTTTGGTGTGTGAAGTATACTTTTCACTAGGTTAGGTGCACCCACCTTGGTTTTGTCCCTATAGTTGGTCCAGTTACCTTAAGATCACTTACATTTTGGAACTAACCAATCCTAAAATCAACCTGAGGGTATATTGGCAGCCTATGAGCATAAGCATGCATTTTGAACACCAACAAGATGGTGACTCTGCTAGGGATATGTTACACAAGTCTATAGTAACCAGTAGCTCATCATTGGAAAAAATGGGGTTATTCTTGTCCCTTGTCTTGTCTAGCTCATTTGGATATTTGTTAAGTAAGGAAGTTGTATTCTAAGATTCCCAATATTCTTGGGTGGTGACTCAAACATCTCTGTAGCAGTGCTAGTCAGTAGATTATTTATAAGATGAGTTATAGAGGTACTAGGTCTCAGAGAATGGAGCATCCTGAAGATAGAATGGAAGAAGGTATTCCAAGCTCTTCTAGGCCTAGTCAGACAAGGGGAGGAAAGAAGAAAAGAAATGTTTCTCATACTTGGAGAAGTAAAAAGGATACAAGATAAGAAAATCAAACCAAGCCTGGTCAAGAAGAAAATATTTCAGAATATGAAGAGGCTGTTGATTTGGGATTGAACCAGTATGAGGATGAATTTCAAGTGAGAGATGATGAGTCTAAGACTACTCTCCCAGAATCAGAAGAAATCTTTGAAGAACTATATGAGTTGGAAAAAAGATTCCAAGAGCAAGTTTCTATCAGACAGCAAAGAGAGAAAGATAAAGAAGACATAGTAAGCCAAGCCATGATAAGGGCTGATCAACTAAAGAGGTCATTGTTAGATTTGGAGGCAATTAATTTTATCCCAGAGCCTGAAAGAGTAGAGGAACAACCTATTGTGTAGACAACACATGAGATAACTAGGCCTAGGGATAAAGGCAAATAGAAAGTTGTGGGAGTTCAAATCAATGAACAAGTTCATGTGGAAGACCCATTAGAGAAAGGGTTGAGATTAGATGTAGACCTTGAGAAGGCTAGGAAGGAAAAATAAATATTAGATAAAGAATTAGAGAATGCAGAATTGGAGGCCACTATTGCAGAAATAAGGAAGAAGATTAATTTTCTCAAGCATACCTCGGGACCTTCAAATGTTGCTGCTTCCTTTTTGGGACAAGGTGGAAATCATGGTAATGTTGCAACTTAGACAAATGGCATTCTAGGTGCTGCTAAAATTTTTTCTAGTTCAAACACAAGGACATCTACATCTCAATGAATGGACCCACCTCAAGGAGTTCCTATTCATGAAAGGTACAAACAACTTGTCTTTTTTGGTATTCCTGGTTATCCTAATGTAATTCCTGATGAAATTAGAAAGAAGCTCCCAAAGTTTACTGGGAACAATATCATCACATGTGAGGAACATCTAAAAAAAATTATGGATGTGATAGATGATTATAATGTTGAGTTTGATGATGTTGTAATGAAGTTATTTGTACAATCTCTGACCAAGGATGCTAGGGACTAGTTTAGAGGATTGCCCCATGCTAGTATAGGATCTTGGAATGAATTTAAGAATTGTTTTAAGGAGCATTATGGAGATAAAAAAAATGAGGGTTTAATTTTGAATGAATTCAATAACATAAAGAAAAATTAGAATGAAGAGGTCCTTGAATTTAATATAAGATTCCAAAGGGCTATGCATAGGTTCCTGCAAGTTATCAGATTAGATGATAGAGTTTGTCTTGTGACATACTTGAATGCTTTTGATGCAAAGATGGGTTACCTTTTAAGGGATAACAACCCTAGAAATCTTGGGTAGGCTTGCAAGTTGGCTATCAACATAGAAAGTAATAGAATAATATCAGGAAAATTAGGGAGAAGAGATGATTATAGGCCTCAAGTGAAAAATAAGAAAGAGATGGGAAGGTCTGCTAATTTTAAGCCAAAAGAGGAGGATAATATAAAGTATATTCTAAGTTCTTTAGAGGATCTAAAGCCTAATGAAAAAAGAAACAATAGGGTTGCAACAAATGACCGGCCTATTTCAAGTAATTTTAGCAGGCAACCAAGAATGAAGAATTACCCATACAATACTCAGTGGAAGGATGGCAAGCCCATTTTTCTAGTTAAAAGGGATAGGCCTGATGATAGGATTCCTGATCCTTTGCAAAGAAATTTATTTAACATGAATGATGATATCTCATGGTGTACTTCTTGTAAATCTCCTCATAGTCCAGAACATTGTGTTATTGCTCTAAATTTATCTAAGAACCAAGAACAGGATAAGCAATATGATCAGAGTGGTTGTGCAATGACTTCTTCATATGCATGGGATGAGGTTGACTCTACTGATAGTGAGGAAGAATAATTTGATGATGTTGGATGTGGTGCTTTGAAGTGTGAGGAACATGTTTCCTTAAGGAGACCCTCTGATGAGGAAATTGCTCAAATCACTATAGACATGGTCACTCAAGCTAGGAATTACAATTTGAGAAACAAGATAGTTGGAAGCACAAATGGTAAGCTAGGTAGCATGTTTATCAAGAAATTAGAAAAGAGTACACAATAGCATGAGGAAAAGGAGAAAGATGTTGGTGTTGTCAGTAAGATTAAAGTAAAAAAGAAGATGGGACCTACTGCAATACCTCAAGGTAAAGCAAAGACATCAGAACTAGTTGTTCCTATACCTCAAAAGGATGATGAGTTTCTACACAAAGGTAAATCTGACTTGACCATCAAAGTAGAAGATAAAAGTGTCACTGAGATTAAGGAAGACATGGGAAATAATACATATGTTTCCATTAATATGACTAAATTGCTTTCACAAATAACTATCAAAGTTCCACTTTTGGAAATGATGAGAATAGAGGAGCACAAGATTAAGGCCTTGGATTGGGTAAGTGGTGCTTCTTCAATAAAGGTCCAAGAAATGAGCAGAAGTGATAAGCATGTGGCTTCTTTAGATGACACAGCTGATAGTAAAAATGAGGAAATTGTCTCTGAGATCCCTTAGATATTTTTTAATGCAAATGTTGTAAATGCTACATCAGGGACATTTGATCCTTTTTTCTTGTCCCTTATGATAAATGGAAAATTATTGAAGAATTCCATGATTAATTCTAGAGCATCAAATATTGTCATTCCTGCAAAGATCATGAAGTCATTAGGACTAAAGGTTGATACACCTCATGGGAGATGCCAAGATATGGACTCAAGAGAAGTGCCAGTTATTGGTACCATTAAGGATTTGCCTTATAAATTAGCAACATTTCTTGATAAACAACTAACTATGAGTGTTCTTGTAGTTGATATTCCTCCTCAATATGGAATGCTATTATCTAGAAAATGGAGTGCTTCTATGGGAGGAAGTATTCAGTGTGACTTGTTTTTTGCTACTTTTAGCATTGAAGGAGAAAGTGTGAAAATTTCAAGGGAAACTAGAACCCCACATATGATTGAGGAGGATGAAGATGACAACATGAATTGTTTTGTTGACATTGATATTGGTTCTTTCCAAGTTCAAGATAGAGAGGTGCAAGAAAAGGTCAATCCTATCCTTCTGGCTGATGATGAAAATAACATGGTAGAAGGTAATGTCTTATGGACCCTGTATTTTGATGGAACAAGTTCAAAGGAAGGTTCTAGAGTAGGAGTGCTATTGATATCCCCAAGTGGTAAGACTTTCAAGTTTTCTTTCACTCTCTTGTTCCTTTGCACAAATAATGTTGCTGAATATGAGGCCCTATTGATTGGTTTGAGACAAGCATCAAAACATGGAATCAAACATCTTAGGGTGATTGGTGACTCTCAATTAATAGTTTCTCAAATTAGATCAAAGTATGCATCAAAGAATCAAAGGCTGAAACAATATAGAAATGTTGTTTGGGATGAAATTGAAGGTTTTAGTGCCTTTGGTGTTGATTGGTTGGATAGAAGCCAAAATAGGATGGATAACTTACTAGCAAACATAGCTTTGAGACCAAAGGATATTACTTTTGTAGGGATATCCAAGATTGAGCGTAAGTCTAGGCCTTCTATCCTAGACAATGTTGAGAATTGGTAGGTATTTTCTAATGATTAGGATATACTAAGGTTTTTGCAGTGTGATTCTCATTTTGATGGTCAGGAGATGGATTTCAGCACTTATGTTGACATCAAAAATAGAAAAGAAAATGTTCTTTGGAAGGAAGTTTTGCAATTAAGGTCAAATAGGATCCCAAGGGGATTGGTTGCTCTTGAGAGGGCATTTGATGATAAAGAAAGGACTTGTTTTCCTAAATTTTTTGATAAGATAAATGATTTGGAGGAAATAAATTTAGGAACAAGTCAAATGCCTAAAAATGTTTACATAGGTAAATGTTTGTCCCAAAGAAGTAGGAACAATTTGAGTGATCTTCTCAAAAGATTTAGACATGTCTTTGCATGGTCTTATGATGATTTGAAAGCCTATAGAGAGGACCTATTCCAACATGAAATACCATTGAAGGAAGAAACTAAACCTTTTAGGAAAAAGTTAAAACCTATGAGTCCTACCTTGGCACCAAAAATGCAAGATGAACTCAAAAGGATGATGGATGCTAGCATCATCAAGCCTGTCAGACATTCTACTTAGGTGTCAAACTTGGTTCCAATTAGAAAAAAGAATGATGACATTAGGTTATGTGTTGATTTTAGGAACTTGAATGTCAATTCTTTGAAGGACAATTATGGTTTGCCCAATATGGAGAATATGTTGTAGAAGGTTACTGGATCAGAGTTAATGTCTATGATGGATGGTTTCTCTGGATATAATTAGGTCATGGTCAAGGAGTTAGAACAGTTCAAGACTGCATTCACTACCCCTTGGGGAACATATGTTTATGTTAGAATGCCTTTTGGTCTGACAAATGTAGGAGCTACTTTTCAAAGAGCTATGGATGTGGCCTTTGCAAACTTCATAAAAAAATTTCTAGTGGTATATCGGGATGACCTCACAACATATTCAGATAAGGAAAGTCAGCATTGTGAACATCTTGAGAAGATTTTTATTAGGGCTTTGGAGTATGGGATTTCTTTGAATCCAAAGAAGTGTTCTTTTGGTGTTGTGGAAGGCAAGCTCTTAGGACATATTGTGTCAAAGGATGGACTGAGAATTGACCCTAAAAGGGTTATGGCTCTAGATAAGCTTTCACCACCTAGAAATGTTAAAGGAATATAGTCCTTCTTTGGATAGGTAAACTTTCTAAGGAGATTTGTTACAAATTTTGCAGAAATCAGTATCCCTATCTCTAGAATGTTGAAAAAAGAAGAAAAGATTGAATGGAATGAAGAAGTAGATGAATCTTTCAGAAATATCAAAAGGCCATCAAAGATGCTCCTATTTTGAGGACACCTGATTATGGTAAGCCCATGTAGATATTTTCTTTTTCTTCTTGTCATACGGTTGCAGCAGTTTTATTGCAAAAAAATTTAGATGGATATGAACAACCTATATCATTTTTTAGTAAATTCCTATAGGTAGTAGAATTGAAATATGATATTACTAAGAAACAAGCTTATGCCTTAGTCAAAGCAGTCAAGGCTTTTAGATGTTATCTTGTAGGATCTAAGGTGGTTGCTTATGTTCCCAGTGCTACAGTTAAGGATATATTGGTGCAACAAGGAGTTTCAGGGAAAAGATGTAGATGGATCAATAGGATCCAAGAATTTAATATTGATATCCAGATTACATAGTTGGTAAGAGGCTTAGGTCTTGCAAAATTAATGGCACAAAGAAATTTAATTGTAAATCATGTGAATATGTTAGAAGAAGAACAAAGGCCATACAAAGATGTTATTGGTTACTTGAAAAAACAAATCCTTCCCCCTGAGATGGATGAAAATAAAAGGAGAACTATCAAGTTGCAATCAAAAAGGTATGCCATTATACATGGTAAGTTGTGGTGGAGAAGCAATGAAGGATTATTGCTAAAGTGCATAGACCATGAGAGGTCTAAATCTCTATTAAAGGAAATGCACCAAGGTGTGTGTGGAGGACACTATATGGAAAAGACCATAGCTCATAAGATCATTAGGTCTAGATTTTGGTGGCCTACAATTTTTAAAGATACACATCAATTTGTAAGAAGGTGTGATGCATGTCAGAGATTTGCTGGAAAGTTGAAATTTAATGGGAATTTTCCACTCCAACCTGTTACAGTTCAGGCTCCTTTCCAAAAATGGGGTATTGACTTTATTGGAGAAATTCCAAACAAATCTAGTGGCGGACAATCTTACATACTAGTGGCAATAGAATATTTTACCAAGTGGGTTGAAGCTATCCCTACTAGAAAGGCTACTAGCAAAGTGGTAGTAGACTTTGTGATGCAGAAGATCCTTACCAGGTTTCGTTGCCCAAAGGTAATTATGGTTGATAATGCAACGTGTTTTAGATCACAAGAATTTAGTGATTTTTGTCAGCAGTATGGGATACACATTTCATTTTCTTCCCCATATCATCCACAAGGAAATGGTCAGGCTGAGTCTAGTAATAAAAGTCTAATCAAGATTCTCAAGAGAGTGTTGGACAAGAATAAGAAAGCCTGGGACTCAAAATTATGGTGGGCATTATGGGCTGACAAGGTAACTATTAAGAAGGCCATAGGTTGTGCTCCATTTGATTTGGTATATGGAATAAGTGCTAGATTGCCTCAAAATAATCTACTATAGATGTATAAGTTCATCTAGGCATATGATGAAGACTTGAATGATGAGATGAGAGTAAGAATGGATGAGCAGATCCAATTGGAAGAGGTAAGGAGAGATGCACATGAAAGAAATGAGACATTGCAGAGACAATGTAAGAATTTGTTTGATAGAAGGGATACTCATAGAATTTTTGAAGTTGATGACCTTGTCCTAATGTGGAATGCAAGATTGGAAGATAAGGGGAAGCGTGGAAATTTTGATCCAATTTGGTTGGGTCCTTATCTTATTAAGAGAAAATGGGGGACAGATTCATATGTCCTGAAGGATTTAACTGGTGGTACTTCGGAATTGCTTGTTCATGGACAATTCCTAAAGTTTTACTTCTCCTAAAGTATCTTTTCCATGAGCAATAGTTTAGGTTTTCCCTTGTACAGTCATCTATTTTTGCTTTTTGGGTCAAAGTTTTCAGTTGGTCTACTCTTCCAAGAGATTCTAGTTTGCTCATTGTATTTGCAAGAGATACACATCCCTGAGTATGAGCCACTGTTAGCACTGGTAAAAATTTTCATGGCTGCATACCTTTTTTGCTAGCCTCTGTGTCCTTTTTCCTTGTCTCTAGTTTAAACCCTAAGAAAAAATTCATAAATATAGTCGTTTGTTTGAAAATCCTAAAACCCACATGTTTAAATCTTTCCTAAGTCTACTGCCTGGCGAGTTTAATATTTCCTAAGTCCTAGCGATTAAATTTTTCTAATGTTTTCGGCCTTTTTTTTCTCCCGAGCCTAGCCTCTCTGACACCATCTCAATCTAACAGTGGGCGTATGTTCTTATGAAATTTTTCAGAGGCTTGTGAACATGCGATAACCACTGATTTTACTTTATGACATATCCTTTCTTTGAAATGGGTCCACATGCCATGCAAGCACAGTTGGCATTCTTTAATTGGTCCATGTGACTGTGAGCTGGCGTTCTGTCAAGTGGGCCTAGTATCTCAGTGTGAATATTTGTGATCTACACTGGGCACATGATCTCAAGGAATCTTAGGGGCCCTTGAGATTATACATCAACCATCCGATCTTCCAATATGTTAAAGATAGACGGTGGGTCTGATGTGCCACATGGTGTTGACTTGCTTTTTCCTGATTGGTCGAGGCATTGATGATTTGGAGGGTTGTTAGTGGGACCTAGTTGCCAATGTGTTTTGAGGGCCTTGACATCCGCACAGGATCTATGGTTGGTGTAATTTCTCATGGGTTTTGTTAGAGCCATGAGATCTTGCCGCAGCCATTGATTTTACTTTTTCTCAGGTGCTGACGAGGGTGGGTCCTGTATGTCAGAGGGAGATGATGTGCATGTTTTTCATTGGTGTTGATTGCTAGCGTGGACGTGGAATTTTCAGGGTTTCATGACTATTGTGGAGATTAATGTAAGCCACCCAATCTGTCAGGAAATAAAGGGATCTATGGTCATGTTTTAAACTGGATCTTGTATCTGTTGTTTTTCAAATTCAAATTATTTATGTAGGGTTTGGAGATAGTGGGCCGAATGAAGCCGTATTATAGGATCATTTTTTATCCTTCCAGCTTGGTTGTGGGTGAGATTTTATGAGGAAGGTCCTGGTGGTTGTTCCATTGTGAATTTTTGTCCTTGGAGCTGGTACAGGGTCAGATCTATTATAGAATTTGATGATTATTTTTTATCTTACTAGCTTTGCACTTAGAGCCTGTCTTGTCTGGCATTCATTCTTTTTGTTGAGTTAGGTAGTTTTGAATTTTTTGCTTTGAATGATCATCAATTCTTGTTGCAATCCTTGAGATAAAATGATTTTTCATTATCATTCAAAGGCATTGGGAGTTAGGTGTTCAAAAATCTTTTGCTTGGTGAGCCCTATTCTCAGTCAAGGGTTTGTAATGGTTTGAATTCAGTGTTTTTGTTTATGAGAGAAGAAAGTTGCAGGTCTAAGCTATAATTTTCAAGTAGGGTGTCTTGTGATTCATTGTGTACATAGAAGGAATTCATCATACTTGATACAAATATCTGGTTCTTATCTCTCCTTTGTGTCAAGTCTAGTAAGCTTTGAGTTTTCTAGCTCATTACATATTGTTTTTAAGTATGTATCTTCATCCTTGAGTTCTGATCTAGGATTGGATTAAGTTGTGCCCTAGATGGGATATGGATTTTCCCTTGTCTATGTAAGGATGTTTTGTAAGCAGTAAAGATTAGGATAAATGTATTTATGGCTATGAATTTTCAGGTATTCTCAAATTTGTGTACCTTTGTGTCTAAGGACTCTTGCCCAATGGATGAGGCACTGGCCTAAATGAGTATTCCTCTTGTCAACATACACTAGCTGAATTTATTGCATTTCAAATCTTAAAATCAATAAACTTTCTTAGTTTTAGGTCTTTGGTTGTATGGCTATGTCACCTAATAGTAATGGAGAGTCAATGAATGTGAGGTTAGCATTTAGTACTTTCTTACTATTAATCTATTGTTTAGACCTAGTCTTTGTTGTGTAAAGTATCATTTTCATTGGGTTAGGTGCACCCACCTTGGTTTTGTAGAGCTAGAAGTGAAGAGGGTAGTCTTGTCCCTATAGTTGGTCCAGTTACCCTAAGATCACTTACATTTTGGAACTAACCAATCCTAAAATCAACCTGAGGGTATATTGGTAGCCTATGAGCATAAGCATCCCTTTTGAACACCAACATGGCTTTGCATAGTTAAAGGTAAGTTAGAGACACATTGATAGTGACGTGGATGATACTACAAACTTTGAAGTCACAAGACTGAAGATTTATTGTATTTGGAAGCTGACAGTTTTATGTAATTTTGGTGTAGCGTATGTAATATTTTAATTTGTAATTGTATGCCAACTCATTTGTAATTATTTGAGTGTGGTATAAAGGAAGGAATTTTTTTCCTTGTTGAAGAGTAGAGATGTGATGTGGTATGCATGAAGTGAAGTAAAGAGCTAACTATGAGAGCGAAATTGTGAAGGAAGACATGCGAAGTACAAAGATCTAAAATTGAGATCTGTTGTAACGGTGAGTGTAGTTTGGCATAGTCAGAGAAGAGGTAACATATAATTCCATTGAATAATGTAAAGATTATTTGGATAGTGAGTTTAGTGATCTTACCCTAAAGTTGTTTGGACAATGGGTCCTTCTATCTTCCATAACTCTTAACAGGGTTAGAATCTTTTAACAGGGATTCAAAATCTCCTAACAGGGATTCATATGTATTGAATGTATTTCATAAAACTCCTAACATAGTCCACCCTTTCAGAAGGAATATTCATATTAGTGCATCTTTTGTGGGCAACATTCCCACCGGGGTTTACTCTTTGATCAAGAGGTTCCCTAGTCAACATATTTTGTGTTATTGTGTATGAATATCTTTCTATGGTTGGTAATTATATTTCTTATATGGTTTAATGCTATTGAAGATAATAAAATTTATAATTATCTGATAACTGATTCACCCCCCCTCCCCCTCTTAGTTATCTTGGTGGACTTTACTTTCTAACAATATTAATAATATAAAATGTTACATAAGAATTAGAAATATATGGATCTTGTTAGCCAAATTTTTAATCAGCCGATTGACCTAAATCTACATAATTTCCCTTTACAATGTGACAGAGCCAAATACCATCAAAATGCCTCAAATTTCCTAGTTTTACATGAAGAAGATAACGTATGAAACCAAAATTATATCAAACTATAGATGGTAAAAAGTTCTTGATTCCTGGAAGGCATAGTATGTAATACAACTTAGTCAACCCCTGATTCAGCTTGCCACTAATGTGCACTGGTACTAGCATACTCCAATATTCATTAGATTACCTTGAACAACAAAAAATGGAACACGAAAGATTTTGAAATAATAGACATTTTGTTGATCATGATGCCCAACATTACACAAAAATAGAGTGCCTTTGAGTAAAATTTTGTGCAAAAATTTGATTTTTTCACTAATTTCAATAGCTTCACCACAAACATAGAGTCATCACACAAAATTTTGTTAAAAAATTTGATATTTTTACTTACTTCAATTATTCTTCTATTGCAATAGGGATGACATCAACATCCACACCCACTATTTCATTGAGGAAACCTTCTACAAGCTCTCCAGCCATAGGTGAAGGCACATTATCATCTCCCACATTTTGTGCCATGGAGACATTCAAATCAGGGATATCAATAACCATAGTTTGAATTTTATTGTCCTGTTTGATAATAGACCAAATTTCTCTACGGTAATGAGGCATATCGATGGTGAATAATTAGCCGAAAATATCATCTAAAATGTGTTTGAAAATAGTAACTTCTCCATCTACAATCGACATTTTGATTATGTAGTTTGGTGGAAAATATTCCCTATGGTAAGTTCTGCACATGACACATTTTAGTTGGTCATTAGTAGCTCCTTCCCTTGAAGTTGAGAACTGTTTCATCTTGGGAAAGATTACAGCCTGCCCTTCAAACCTTGTAAAAGACAAAGTGAGGTTGGAAGAAGATATGAAACAACACGTCTTTCCCAATGAAGTGGAACCTACAATTAATAACAAAATATGTTAGAATGAAATCTTCTTGGGAGATTCTCTTTTGTGTCCTTCACTTGTGCAATGCATGTGATCATTTAGAAAGATATCATTTTCATTTATGTTGTTGATGTCACCATAACACTTGACATTTCATTGCACACATTTGAAAAGATAGCTATGATATTAAATATGAGGAATTGCATCATTAAAGAACATGACACTTGGAAAGTAAAGTTCTTTGAGTTTTGAGAATACTTCCACATTCCAAAACTTTGGCTTAAGGGTAGGGATCTCTCTAGAATCAAACATTAACAACTCTCATGTGTAAATATTATATGTCCATTGGAGATTCCATGTTTGAAGAAAACATTTAGTTACATAATCCATGGTAAAGAAAATAGCTATGATGAAAAGGTGTGTTGTTTCCACACTTGGAATGATAATTGGGGCTTCATAATTAGAGAACATGTTCACCAAACACTTGCTAACAATTGGGGAGTCATACAATTATAATAATGACTAAATATTTATCATACTAGTGACAATATGTAATGTTATAGAAAAATTCAAACCCAACTTATTACATGTCAATAAAGGCTATCAAAGAGTGGAGTTTTGCATGACACAACTACACTAAATTATACCCCATACCGGAAAATATCACAAGTGCTAAGAATCCCTATTTTAGTAGTCCATCTCACCCATGAATCACACTCTTCACACAACCAAAAAATCTTGACTATATGGTGACCAATACCAAGTCTCCTTCAAATTTCCATCAAAAGAATGACACATTACTTTGGCCCATTAAAATAACTTGAATAACAAGACTACATACTTTACATTCTCTTGCCATTTCCCACTATGCCATTTTGAATTGCCATTGTAATCATTTGGTAAGCAATAAGTTTTTCACTATCATCATTAAAATATATTTCACCACAATCACATGCCAAGTTAGCTAACTGGTCAGACAACATATTTCCCTCTCTATATGTGTGGGAAATTAGAAATGCATCAAATTTTTCAAGAAACATGTTGGCTTGTTGTATGACATACTTTATCCTCCAATTATGACACACTCTCCTTTTGGAGGTATCAATCACTATGAGGGAATCACCTTCCACCTAAATGTGAGTAATACATAAAATCCTTTCCAAGACTAGTCCATGAAACAAAGTCTGGACCTATTATATGAAATTTGTGATTGGTTTAAGGGAATTTCTTTAGCGGTCATAATCTTACCCATAGAGTCCCTAATATACATCCTTGCTTGAAAGATACCTGGGTTGCCTCTTGAGGCACCATCAAATTTGATTTTTAGATATGGGGAAGGAGGAGGTTGCCATATAATTACTTTCATATCTATCTTTCCTTTGGGGTTTCTCATGAAGGATCCAATAACCAATAGAGAAATGAGATGCCAAGTTTTTAATACTTTATTATACCACTTGTAGAGAAACTAAACAAATAAGACTTAGATTTTTTAATATAAGCCATTACCACCTTTGATATTGACTGCTCATTCTTTGTTTTAACATGCTGAATGGTATTGGATTCATTTGTAAAAATGTGCTTATTCCTTTCCCACCATATTGACCATATGATTACCACTAGAGAAGCCTCCCAAATTGCTATAAAATAAGTATCTTGGTATAGAAGTGGGCAGCTTTGATAGGGAACTCATACTGAGTTTGGTAATGGTATAGAAAGTTCAAGTTTTGAAAAGATAAACTACCAAAAATGTTGCACAAATGGGCATTGGAGGAAGATATGGCTAGATTCCTTGATAAAAGATTGACATAAGACACAATTAAACTAATCATCTATATGAAACATTACTCATCTATCACTAGTCAAAACCCAATTTTTTAGTACTATCCAACTAAAGCTCCTGGCCATGGGGGGAAACATGTTTCTCTAGAAAAACCTAAAAATCCTCTTAGAGACATCCTAGTAATCTTGTTTTTGGATCACTTTGTTGGTTCTTCCCTTTGATCTTCAACTTGTAGATTTATACTTTGATGGATAACTTTTAATGATACTTTGACTCTATCACCACTCCAAAGTCTACAAGGAAGAGGGCCAATTAACAAGGATCAACAATGAGATCCTCCTACACTTTGAGCCTTAATACTCAAGTGGGTGTACCCTTGATTCACTTCTTCAAAGGAATCAAAAATATTATACAACTATACCCCTTACTAACTGATTGAAAGACTTCATCATTTATATATGTGTGTATGATTGATGATGATGGACTACTTCCAAAGAATAGATCAGTGCCTTATCCCAGGGCAAAGAGTCACTTAATAATATATACCAACCTAAAACCTTACATAGATGAACTTAGAGTACGTGCTTTTCCTATTACTCCCCTCACTCCCAAACATGATCATCAAATTCCAATCTAACAATGCACTCACTAAAATCACCCTAAAGGCTTTAATCCCAACTTTGTTAGGAACTTCAAGCTGATCTCACAATAATCTTTGTTTACCATATGCTAATCCACCTTATGACATTAACATATATGAATCCACAATTAGAAAAGAAGACAATCAAAAGTTTGAGACAGGAATTGAAGTGTATTCTCATTAACTTTCAGAATCAATACATTACCAAGACAAAAAAATGCAAAGAGAAACAAAACCCTAAATCTAGGCTCTCCTTGTTTAGTATAATACCATCAACAACTAGGGACCAAAAAGAAAGTTTTGGAACCCCAACTAAGTCAAAAATCCTGCAATATATACCCCCCTAGTCATCTTGAAATCCCAAAATAGGATACAACAAGCTACAGATGACTAGGGTTAGGGTTTCACCCACTAGACCAACTAGAAATGGTCACAAATTTATTACAAGGGAAGAAACCCAAGCAACCAGGAGAAAGAAGATCTTGGAGTGATCCACAATCATGAAAAATTCACTGAGAAGGTACTGAGAACCATGAAAATGCTGAATTTGTCAACCTGTTTGACCACCTACAACATGCCTCGAGCACAAAGAACATAGTACAAACCCCTACAAATAATCATGGAACACCCTGGACCACACTACAACCACTAGCGCCACCAAAAAAATCAAATCTAGCCTCAAAAGCAATTAAAACCAGTCCTTTCTATCCCTGGAAATGTCTTAGGAAATTTGAATTTGAATTACAATGGCCATTTCCAAGTGCCAGTAGCAAATCGGTGGTCGACATTTAAATTTGGATCAACTTTAAGTCCTAACTGTCAGATATTTCTCCTTCATGAGCCTTATGTCTTTAACCCATCTAGACACCTAAGGTTAACTCTTAGCAAATAGGTGACAAAGCAAATCCTATTCATGAAATAAAACTTAACCCACCCTTTAAATCCATGAACTGGAAACCTAAAGAAAACACTTTAACCTTGGTCCTATATTTAGCGAATTGGCAACTGAAGACTTTTCACCAATTCGTAGAAAACTTTATCTCACCACTAAAACATTTAGCGATTGTGTGATCCTCCTTTGCTGAACCACTAGACCTTTTAGCACATCACCATTTTACTCAATGAATGAGTGAACCCTTTGGAAATCTGTCAGACCACCAAATAGATAAAACCTTAGACCAAAACCTAGGCCCACTTACAAGAAGATTGATGGTTATCGCATGTTCACATGTGTCAGAAAAGACCCTTCAGATTACACACCGACCATCGATGCTCTGTCAATGTTAGAACTACTGAAACTTGAAAAATTTGGCCCCACTGATAGCATATCCAGTCATTCACCTGTGGACCAATCTAAACACCACAAATTAGTGTCATCTAGCATGTGGACCTACTGCACTTTATCCCCTATGAAAAAGGTAGAATCGACAGTTGTCGCATGATCTTAAACCTCTAACACATCCCATAAGATCATACACCTATCATTGATTTTTTGACAATGTCAAGACCCTTTGACAAGCTCCAAAACTAGGTCACACTGACACATCTCTGAATCAGCAACACCTCGACCAATCAGAAGAAACCCACGTCATTAAATCTGACATAGGTCCCACTGCTCTTTTTTTTCATAGTTATTTCAAATCAACAGTCATCGCATGATCACATAGCCTAGAAAGATTCCATTTGATCACATGACAACCACATGATCAAAAGGTTACAAAGATAACGGGCTTTCCTGACAACAAGTCCAACTAATCACTGACACAACCAATGAGAAAGCACCATGGTGGCCTGACATGGCAATGGACCCACATTCACCCTTCTTCAGGGAACACATCAGATGGCCATTGTTAAAGCATTGTGTTAAAACCCATGCATCTTCCCTCAATGGTATAGCAACAATCATTGATTCTACTCACTCATTACCAAGTCAACAAGGAAGGAAGACAGGGCCTGTCGAGACAGATGGCACATGGTCATAAATTCGCATGTCAGAGACCTTTGACACCAAACAGTCTTGTGAACAAGTGACAACCACAAGTTTAAAGGCCTGAAGACTTAGCAAAAATTAATGGCTCAAGGGCTTAAGACTAAGGAAATATTAAAGAGACCCCGCTCGACATCAAAAAACCTAACCATGAACAACATAAAAGTGGTCTTTTAATTAACACATGCGGTAAAAGGTTTTAAGTGGCCTGATAAATTAACAAAAAAAAAATAACAAGGCCAGGGTAAAGATAGGTTATATTTTGAATTTTTGTACCCAATGGCTAGTTATTTGAAAATTTGACAAGGGTAGGAGGCCAAAGATATAAAAAGCATTGTAGAGACCAAAGGGAAAGACCAGAAGCCATGAAATTTTTTTTGAGTGATAATAGTGGCTCTGTCTGGGGATGTATGCCTCCTACAGGCATAGAAAGGATCTAGAATCACTAGTTAAAGTAGACCATCCCACTGGAAAAATTGACAACAGAGAGCAACAGGACCAAAACCTTATAGACCAGGACAAAATAGGATAGGGGCAAGCAACTTTACAAAATTTATAGAATTTACAGACCTAACTACTATTCATGGAAATAAAATATCTTTAGTTCAATTATTTCTTCAAGAATTGTCCATGAACTGGCAATTCTTGAACTTCACCATTTAACTCTTTCACAATGTATGAATCTTGGCCCCATTTCTCATGAATTAGATATGGCCCTAGCTAGATTGGATCAAACTTTCCATGTTTTCCCTTATCCTCCAATCTGGCATTCCAAATTAACACCAAATCACTAGGTTCAAACTTCCTCCCAACAATCTTCTTGTCATACAAATTCTTAACCTGTAACTACAATTTGGCATTTCTTACAACTGATCCTCTTCTAATCTCATCCAACCTAATGAGGTCCTCAATTCTCAACTACATTTCATCATCTATATCATCATCATATAATTGCACAAATTTATACATTTTTAGTACATTATTTTGAGGCAATCTTACATGTATTCCATACACTAAGTCAAATGGTGCACAACCAATTGCCCTCTTTACAATCACCCTATCAGCCCATAGAGCTAATGTAAACTTTGAATTCCATGCCTTCTTATTCTTTTCAACCATTCTCTTTAGGATTTTCATCAAGCTCTTATTAGATGATTCTACCTGTCCATTTCCTTGTGGATGATAAGGTGAGGAATTTGACCTCTGAATTCCTAAACCCTGGCAGAAATCCCTATATTCAGTAGACCTGAAGCACATTGCATTGTCACTTACTATTCTCTTAGGGTACCCAAACCTTGTAACAATATTATTCAATAGAAAATTAGTGACCATCTTACTGGTTGAATTCCTTATAGGTATAGCCTCTACCCACTTTGTAAAGTAATTGGTGGCAACTAAGATCCATGAGTGTCCTCCACAAGACTTTTTTGGTATCTCCCCTATGAAATCAATTCCCCATTTTTGGAAAGGAGCTTGTACTTCTACTAGTTTTAATGGCATGTTACCTAAAAATTTAAGCTTACAAGCATCACACCTCCTTACCAACTGTTCTGCATCCTTGAAGATTGTGGGCCACCAAAATCTTTCTCTCAAGATTTTATGAGGAGTGGTTTTACCCATATAATGCCCACCACAAACTCCCTCATGCATTTCTTTTAACAACTTGTTAGCCTGATCCTCATCAACACACTTTAAAAGTATGCAATCTAAATTCTTTCTATACAATTTACATTTCACAATTACATACTTGATGGCCTTGTAATTTCAATGTCCTCTTCTTATTGTCATCCATGTCTACTGGACATTTCATGTTTCTTAGGTAATAGATGATATATTGATACTAGACACAATCATCCATGTCACATGTATAATCAATTTTAGCTTGATTTATCTGATTTGCATCAAAATTGGATTGAGCCATCAGTTTTGCCAATCCTTGTCCTCTAACCAATTTAGTAATTTGGATATCAATGCTGAATTCTTGGATCCTATTGATCCATCTGCATCTTCTCCTAGACACCTCTTGCTATGAGAAAATATCCTTCATAGCTACACTTGGCATAAAAGCAATCACAACTACCCCCATCAAGTAACACCTAAAAGCTTTCATAGCCTTGACCAATGCATATGCTTGTTTCTCACTGATATCATACTTCAATTCAGTAGCCAACAAAGATTTACTGAAAAATGAAATAGGCTACTCAAAACCATCCTTATTTTTCTGCAACAACACTGCAGCAATAGTGTGAAAAGATGCAAAGGAAAAGATATGCATTGGGATACTATAATCAGGTGCCCTAAGCACAGGTGCATCTTTAATAGCCTGCTTGATATTTTTTAAAGCCTCATCAGGCTCACCTTCCCATGTAATAGTAGATCCCTTCTTCAACATCTTAGGAATAGGTCTAGTAACCTCTACAAAAATTTTCACAAACCTCCTTAAGAAATTGACCTGACCAAAGAAGGACTAAATCCCTTTAACATTCTTTGGTCTTTGAATCTTATCAATGGCTGCCACCCTCTCTGGATCAATTCTCACTCCTTGCTTCCCAACTAAGTGGACAAGTGACTTACCTATAGTGACACCAAATGTACATTTCCTTGGGTTTAATGAAATGCCATATTCCAAAGCCCTCACAAATATTTTCTCTAAATGAGTACAATGGTCTTCTTCCTTCTTGGAATATGTAGTTAAATCATCTTGATAAACAAAAAGGAAATCATCAATAAAATCTGAAAAGGCAACATCCATTGCTCTCTGAAAAGTAGCACCAGCATTTGTGAGACCAAAAGGCATTCTCACATAAACATATGTCCCCCAAGGTGTTGTAAAAGCTATCTTGAATTGCTCTTATTCTTTCACAATTACCTGATTGTAACCAGAGCAACCATCCATCATAGACATCAATTCTGATCTAGTCACTCTCTCCAACATAGCTTCCATATTGGGCATACAATAGTTATCCTTTAATGAGCTGATGTTCAAATTCTTGAAGTCCACACAAAGTCTGATGTCACCATTCTTCTTTCTGATAGGGACAAGATTTGACACCCAAGAAGAATGCCTAATAGGCTTGATAATTCCAGCATCTCTCAACTTCATTAACTCTTCTTGCATCTTGGGTGCCAAAGTGGGATTGATAGGCCTTTTTTTTTGCCAGAAAGGTTTAACATCTTCTCTTAAAGGAATAATATGCTGAAATAAGTCTTCTCTATAAAACTTTAGGTCATCATATGACCATGCAAAAACATGCCTAAATTTTCTTAACAATTCAATCAAAGGTTTTCTCACATTGTGAGACATGTCCCTACCAATGTATACCTTCTTAGGTGCCTCATATGTTCCAAGATTTATCTCTTCTAGATTAGCATGATCTTCTCTTTTGATATTCTTTTGAAATCTATCCTGATTATCAAACACAATCTCAAGAACAACAAGCCCCTTGGGCACCTTGTTAGTCCTAAGTTGAATAAGTTCATTGCCAAAGACAACCTCCTTTCCTTCTATAGTCTCAACCAAAGTTGAGCAATCAACTTTCTGACCATGATACTAAGCTTCACAACTCATAAACTTCAAGATATCATTATCATCATCAAAAACATGCCAATTTTCAATATTGTCTAGTACACTAGGCCTAGCCTAAATTTCAACTTTAGAGATACTAGTAAATGTAATATCACTGGGATTGATTGCTATATTGGCTAACAAGTCATCCATCTTATTGTTACTCCTATCCTTCCACTCAATATTAAAGGTATCAAAATGTTGAATCAAATCCCAAACTACATTCCTATATTGTTTTAACCTTTTGTTCTTGGAAGCATAGACTGACCTAACTTGGGACACCACCAACTCAGAATCACCAACAACAACTAAGCACTTAATACCATGCTTTTGTGCCAACCTCAGTCCTAACAACAATGCCTCATATTTTTCTATATTGTTGGTATAAAAGAAATTCAATGTGAAAGAAATTTTTTAGGTGTTTCCATTAGGAGAAATAAGTAAAATACCTGCTCCTGCTCCATCCTTGCAGTTTGCACCATCAAAGTACATCACCCACAAATCACCCTTCATAGAATTAACACTTACCTCAATAGAGACAGGTGAAAAAATAGGTTCCTTCTCAAGTTCATGGATCTCTACCCTAAGAGCATTAATATCAGTATCCACAAAATATGTAGTTTCATTATCAATAGTTCTCTCAATCATGTGGCATACTCTTGGTTCTCACTCAATCTTGACAAACTGATCATCAATCTTGAAAGTGGCATAGGACAGATCACACTGTAAACTTCCACCCATGGTAGCACTCCACCTTCTAGATAGCAGCATCCCATAATGAGGAGGGATGTCCACCACCAAAACACTCATTGTTAATTCTTTCTCTAGATATGTTGCCAGCCTATATGGCATTGCATTGATAGTCCCAATAAATGGTACCTCCCTTTGATCCATTGCACAACATCTACCTTGGACTATATCAAATTTAAGGCCCAACTTCTCCATAATTTTGAAAGGCATAATAGTATTAGAGGCACCACTATCAATCATGCAATTTCTTAGTTTCATTTCATTCACAAGGACACTTTAAAAGAATGGATTAATGTTTTGAAGGCTAGTATTGACAGAACTATCCAAATATATAGGAGGAATTTGAGATACAATGCCCTAAGTAGCAACACCTTTCAAAGCTTTATCCTGAGATCCATTGCATGCAACATCATTGTTATGAACATTATCTACCCATGCAATAGCTCTATCTTTGTGTTCAGGGATCCTCAAAAATTTTGACAATGGAACCTTAACTATAATTTGGGACAATACAAATAACAAATCAATAGGAGTAGAGTGAGGAATCTCAATATGCATAGCCTTAGTATCCTTTTTCTTATCTGATACATTAGGTGTATTGACCACCCTTATTTTTTCAATCTTAGCCATTGTGTTAACTAGCTTCTCAATCTCACTAGAAAATCTTTCAACTCCAACTCCCTTAGGCTCATAATTCTTACCTTTTACATTCTTGAATTTCACCATGTGATCACCTTTTGATTTGTTTTCATTAGGCTCTCCAGAGTTGGTACTCTTTATAAACATTCCTACAGCTTTCTCATTTGCATCCCTTGCCACCATGGCCATAGTTTGCACTTGGGCAATCATTTCTATAGTAATCCTATATATTTCTTCTCTAGAAGGTCTTCTTAAATTTACTAGCTCAGAAGAAGAGTTCATGTTACATGTCTTCTCATCTATGCCTTCATCATCAAAAAATACCTCTTGATTAAAAAGGGCCTGATTATGTCTCTTCACATTTACATCTACTTCCTCATCAAAATCAAAATCATCTTCATATCCTAGATATGAAGTAGCCATGTTGCATCCAACATCATCTTGATCTTCTTGATCTATCTCCTCATTGCCACAATCTTGATTTGCAGCCATAGAATGTGCAACCACATAATGCTCTATAGAATGAGGGGACTGGCATGCAACACACCAAGGTATGTCCTCCATGACATTTATTGAAGCTTTTTGTAGAGGGTTAGGGACACCTCTATCATTGTTTCCTCTTGTAGTAGGGACAACATGCTTGCCATCCCTCCTTTGGGTATTGTAGGGGTAGTTCTGGAATCTATTATGCTTATTGAAATTTTTGTTGAACTAATGCCTTTCATTGGTAGGAGCACTGATGTTCCTATTTGCAAGTGCCTTTAAATCCTTCAATGCATTGAGCACCTTATCCAATTTATCTTCTTCTTGCCTCCTAGTCCCAACATTCCTATCATTTTCCTTTTTGAATTTCTTCTCCCCAAACAACTTAGGGTCATCTCTCTTCCCACCCGACTTCCCTAATATCTTCATATTATTCTCAATATTGATATCAATCCTAAAAGCATCTCTAAGAGTTCTTGGTTCCTTGTCCCTCAACAAGTAACCCATCTTTCCATCAAATGCATTGAAGTATGTAGTTAGACAAACATTGTCATCTAACCACATAACTTAAAATAACTTATGCATACCCTTTTGAAATCTCATATTGAACTTAGTTGCAAATTCATTTTGATTCTTCCTTATGGTATTGAATTCATTCAACATGAAACTAGCATTAGACCTGTCACCATACTTCTCTTTAAAACATCTTTTAAAATAATCCCAAGTATCAATACATTTATCAGGAAGTCTCTTAAACCAATCTCAAGCATCCTCCATTAGAGATTGAACAAATAATTTCATGAGTACATCCTCATGCTCATTAATCATTAAGCATATCAACAAATAGCCTAAGATGCTCCTCACACCTAATAGCATTATTACCAGCAAACTTAGGTACCTTATCTCTTATATCATTTGGAAAAGCATTTGGGTAGCCTGGTATCCCATCAAAACTAATTTTCCTATAGCCCTCTAGTTGCATAGGTCTTCTTTGAAAACTTGAACTGGTGTTAACCCTAGGATCAACATTTGCATTTATATTTCCATCTACTTGTGCATTTGACTGTTGTCTAGGATCAGCACCTATCCTAGCAGATGAAGAAGGAATTGAACTAGTAGTAGCATTACTAAGTGGAATAGTAGTAGTCATAGATGACATCACTAGTTTAGTAGCAGATGGACCAAGAGTGTTTTCAAATGAAGCCTTCAAGAACTGGATCTTTCTTCTTTTTTCTGCAATGGAGGCTTCAATTTCAGCCCTCTCTAGTTCTCTTGCAAGGTCCTCATCTTTTCTTCTTCTTTCTATTTCTATGTCCTTATTTGAACTGGGTGGTGGGACCCCTGGTATTCTCAATGATTTTCTTTTTTGATGTCCCACCATCTTTTTCTTTTCTTTCTTACCAATGGCAATAGTAGGCCTAGTGATCTCATGCACATCCTTACCCTTAGGCAAAGGAGCATAACTTTGCACTTGTCTGATCATAGGGCCTTCTTCATCAAACTCATGGTCTTGCATAGGTACAGACACAAGGGCATGTGATAGTGATCAGATGTCAGAACTACTAAAACTTGAAAAACTTGGCCCCACTGACAGCATATCTAGTCATCCACCCGTGGACCAATCAGAACACCGCAAATCACTGCCACTTGGCATGTGGACCCGTTGCACTTTATCTCCTTTGAAAAAGGTAGAATCGATGGTTATCACATGATCTTAAACCTTTAACACATCCCATAAGATCATATGCCCATCATTGATTTTCTAACAATGCCAGGACCCTTTGACAAGCTTGAAAACTAGGTCCCACTGACACATCTCTGAATCGGCAATGCCTTGACCAATCAGAAGAAAGCCACATCATTAAATCTGACATAGGTCCCACTACTCTTTTTATTCATAGTTATTCCAAACTGACGGTCATCGCATGATCACATGGCCTAGAAAGATTCCATGCAATCACACGACAACCATAGGATCAAAAGGTTATAGAGATATCAAGCCTACCTGACAACAACTCCAACTAATCACTGACACGACCAATGAGAAAGCACCATGGTGGCCTAACATGGCAATGGACCCACATTGACCCTTCTTCAGGGAATGCATTAGATGACTATCATTAAAGTGTTATGTTAAAACTCATGCATCTTCCCTTAGTGGTATAGTGATGATCGTTGATTCTACTCACTTGTTAGCAAGTCAACAGGGAAGGAAGATAGGGCCTACTAGGACAGATGGCACACAGTCACAAATTCGCATGTTAGAGACCTCTGACACCAAACAGTCTTGCGAACAAGTGATAGCCACAAGTTTAAAGGCTTGAAGACTTAGGAAAAATTAATGGTGTAGGGGCTTAGGACTTAGTAAATATTAAAGGGACCCCACTCGACATGGAAAAACCTAACCGTGAACAACATAAAAGTGGTCTTTTAATTAACACATGCGGTAAAAGGTTTTAAGTGGCCTGATAAAGTAACATGAAAAAAATAACAAGGCCAGGGTAAAGATAGGTTATATTTTGAATTTTTGTACCCAACGGCTAGTTATTTGAAAATTTGACAATGGTATGAGGCCAGAGACATAAAAAGCATTGCAAGGACCAAAGGGAAAGACCAGAAGCCATGAAATTTTTTCTGAGTGATAACACACTTCATATGCCATTTTCACTGAATAGTTACCTAATTTTGATGGTGCCCAAACATTATTATCACTCGATTTGTTGAAGAACTCAACTCTCTCCTTCATAATTTTCCTCAACACATTCATTTGAATTTGATTTATAGGGAACTTAGAGACATCTTTCCATATGACCTTGCCTTATATTTTTTTCACTACTAACATGTAATAAACTAAATTTTCTCCCAAAACCTATGATACTATGAGGGTATCCAATTTGAAATCACCCATTAAATAAAGTGGTTTGAATCCATTGCAAGAGTCAAGCCAAAAATTGACTCTTTCACCATCATGAACTTGCTAGTAATGTAGGTAGATATAATTTCCCTTGAAGCTACAAGAAAATTCCACATAGTAAAACCCTTAGGAGGATATGGAATTGTGAGTATTCTTGAAGGGTCTCCCGTGTCTAAATATTTTTCTTGAATAATTTTTCTCCAGTTAGTATTTCAGTTGGAATACAAATGCTACACTAATTTGTCTGCAAATGCTAATTTCCTCTTAGAAATATCACACCTCTGCCCCTTCAACCTTTTTATAATCCTCCAACCCTTTTAAAGATATTAAAGAAACCTTGTTTGTCTCATCAATATTCCCTTGCCAAAGAATTTTTTTAAAGATTTTATCAATTACCTTCACAACAAACATTTTTGCTTTCATAATTGAAATAAAGTAATTTAGTATTGTTTCTAGCATTGTTTTAATCATGAGAATGCAACTAGAAACTGAAAGCCACTTAGTCTTCCAAGAAGAGATTTGACCTTTTATCTTATCTATTACACTATCACAATAAGATATTTTATTATATTTGGTGCAGAAGCACCTACTCTACAATCATCAAAAAACACCACTAAGGATCCTAAACACATCTAGTGTCTTAGAGTTTCTAATCAGGCACCTAGACCAAGTTGTAAGGCCTAGCTCCATGATTGGCACAATTATAAGCCCCTGGCTAGATATCGTCAAAAGTGGTCAATGGGCCTCAAATCTTAGGATATTAGTTTCTTTTATGTTTTTAAGGTCTTTGATCCATGTTGGATCATTGGCTCAAGGTTAAGACCAATTTTGGTCACTAGATTTGCAAGATAGCAAAAGTTGCTCTAAAAGTTGTCAAGCAACTTTCGAGCAAATTTCTAAAGTTGTCAAAAACTTGTAATAACCCTCAAAAATGGCTAGTTGGTTCAAACCACTCATGTAACCATTGGGAGTATCCTATATAAGCCCTTACATGTGGGTGATAGGATATACAATGTAATTTTGGCATTTATCAATAAAATAACCATCATTTCTCTGCAATTTTTCATGTTTCAGAACCCTGTATGGACAGGTATGGACACAAGGGCATGTGATAGTGATCCCAAGGGTTGAAGACTTCTCTCTCATTTCATTTTTTCTCATGTGTTGGTTTCCTCTAGATCGAAATTTATTTGATTTTTAGCATAGGTCCCTAGATTTGAGGCCTAAAACCAGGGCACCTAATAGGGCATGATTGTTTAGGCACATTCCACCATGGGAAATTGATGCCCCTTGGTGGAATAAAAGTTCATTAAATTTATTTTCATCTTTTTCAGGTTTGGAGTGATCAAAAGTAGAGGATTGGGTTTGCCACCATACCCTAGGTGTACATCTCAATGTGTGCACTAGTCAAGTAACTAGGATAGTCATCCTAGATTGCGGTTGGGGATTCACCAAAGCCTGAAAACTTGGATTATAATTTTTTTTACATGTCTACACAAGCCTCCATGATTTTTTTTTGTTTTCTCATAGGAGAATGAGCACTTGTAGTGCATTTGGAGCCCTATTTAGGCCTATTAGCCCAGTCTAATGTTGTGACAGTAGAGCTTTCCGCTCATTTCCACTCCTTGGTATTCAAACATGTTTGGTAAACCCAAAAAGGGTATCAAAATCCTCAACCTTTTCTACACTTTGTTTGGAAGGATTTTAAACTAGGTTCAAGATACTAGTTTCAAAAGGCTACAAGCCAAATCCTAGGTTTGTGCAACAGCATAACCTTATGAGTTGCTCAATGGTGAAAGAACCATTGGAAATATCAAAATAAGACCTAAATAGGCTAGAGAAATTCTTATAAGTGACCCTTGGTCTTAATATCCATTTCATGGGGTTTGAGTACTTATTTTCCTAAAGAGGTCTCTTAGTGAACTCTTGGTTGTTGGTGCTTGGGACTTTGGCAAACCTAGTGATTAGGTTACATTGCATTGTAGGGTTGTGATAACCATCTCCAAGTCCTTTTAGAATACCTATGATAGGTATCTAGAACTTTAATCCTTCACCTTGGGTGTTGAGGGATTGGATTCTTGACATTACACACTATTTGGAGGCTTTCACTGACCACTGCTGCATCAAGACTAGTTTCAAAAGGCTATAAGCCAAATCCTAGGTTTATGTAGCAACATAACCTTATGAGTTTCTCAATGGTGAAAGAACCATTGGAAGTATCAAAATAAGACCTAAATAGGCCAGAGCAATGCTTATAAGCCACCCTTGGTCCTGGTATCCATTTCATGAGGTTTGAGTACTTATTTTCCTAAAGATGTCTATTAGTAAACTCTTGGTTGTTTGTGCTTGGGACTTTGGAAAACCTAGTGATTAGGTTACATTGCATTGTAGGGTTTTGATAACCTTCTCCAAGTCCTTTTAGCATACCTATGATAGGTATCTAGCACTTGACTCATTCACCTTGGGCGCTGAGGGATTGGATTCTTGGCATTACACACTATTTGGAGGCTTCCACTGACCACTGCTGCATCAAGTGGTATCAGAGCTATGTCTAATCCTAAGAATGAGGAGATCCTTGCAAGGGTTACAAATAGTGAGTTATTAAAGATGGTGAGAGAGAAAAAGGCTGCAAATAAGGCCTTAACTAAGAGACTTCAACAGCTTGAGAAGAAGCTTGATGACAAGGACAAGGATGAGTCTAAAAATGAAGAAGGAAGTGAAGAGGAGGAGGATAATCCTAATCAGCATATCCTTGTAGACAAAATACCTTTCATAGATGCCTTGAAGTCCATGGGAAGAAGAACCATGGAGGAGAAGATAGATTTTCCAATTTTCAATGGCAAGATGAATGTTGATCTAGCCTTGGATTGCATAAAGGCATTGACAACATTCTTTGAATGTGAAGATATCCCTGAAAAATAGAGGGAAAATGTAGCAAGATCCAAGTTGAAGGGAGCAACCCTAACTTGGTGGAACTTCATCCAAACAGAGAGAGTGAAGAATTGGAAGAACATGATCAACTCATGGAATAGGATGATAGCATTGATCAAAGAGACATATGTGCCTGAGGACTATGGGGTACAACTCCATAGGAGGAAGAAAAGTCTAAAACAAAAGGACATGGATGTAGGCCCATACACCAAGGAGTTCTTAAAATTATGCATGAAGACCAATATGGCTGAAGATGAGGAAGAGAAGCTAGAAAGGTATATGAATGGCTTGAAAGTATCCATTCAAGAAGAGTTGAGTCTACACTACCCTACCACAGTCAATAGGTGCTATCAAATGGCACTTAAGGTAGAGTAAAAATGGAAGAGAAAGAAGGATTTTGGAAAAGGGAAGAGAAATGATAGTGGGAAGATTTTTAGATGCAAAAACAACTCTTGGAACAAGGGACAAAGTAGTGGCAGTAGCAGCAAGGCCCCTGACCAAGGAGACAAGGAAAATAGTGACTCTAATTCAAGAGGAAAATATAGAGGAAGAAGACCTTTCAATAGGGGAAGGACAAATTCAGGAAGAGGTAATGGACCATTGAAGTGTTTTTATTGTAACCAAATGGGAAACCATGTAGGAAGATTCCCTGAGAAGAGAAACAACAATAACCAAGGTGGGAGGAGAGCACAAATTGTCCAGTAAGATAAGAAAGAAGACAATGATGATGCTAGAGACTTGGAACCAGAAGAAGGAGTGTGTCTAATGATTAGGTAGCTCTTCCTTCAAGTACCACAAACCCAAGAGCCTCCACAAAGAAAGAATCTCTTCAGGACAAAGATCAAGTGTCATGGAAAGGTATGTAATCTTCCTATTGATTCTGGTTCAATTGAAAATCTTGTGTCTTGTGAAATGGTTAACAAGTTAGACCTTCCTAAGAAGCCACACCCTTGCCCCTATCATGTTTCATGGTTAACCAAAGGCTAACAAAATCTTGTAACAGAACAAGCATGGATAGAGTTTTCAATTGCAGATTTTAAAGACAAGGTTCTTTGTGATGTACTTGAGATGGATGCCTCACATATTCTTCTAGGTAGGCCTTGGAAATTTGATGTTGATGACATACACCATTATAGGAAAAACACCTACTCCATCACCAAAGATGGGAAGACCTTCACTATGAAGCCCCTACTAGATAGTAAGACTGAAAAAGAACCCATTGTGATTATCATGGGGGAAAAGGAGATGTTAAAAACATTGAAAGAATCTGATAGTGAGCCATTTGTCTTAATGTCAAAGCCCAAAGACAACATTAGGTCTGATCAACAAGAGCCCATACCAAATGAAGTCAAAAATCTACTGCAAAAGTACAAAGATGTCACTGTTAGTGACCTGCCCTCTAGCCTCCCTCCCATTAGGGACATTAGTCATCAAATAGACCTCATACTAGGCTCATCCCTGCCTAATAAGGCACCATACAAAATGACACTATTATAGCATGTAGAGATTGCAAAATAGGTCACTGAATTGTTGGAAAGAGGGATCATTCAAAAGAGTCTCATTCCTTGTGCTATACCCTTAGTTTTGGCCCCTAAAAAGGATGGAAAATGGAGGTTATGCACTAATAGTAGGGCCCTAAACAAAATTACAATAAGGTACAGATTTCCCATGCCAAGGATTGAGGACCTATTGGATCAACTAGGAGGTGATTTCTACTTCACCAAGATAGACTTAAAGTCTAGTTACCATCAAATCAAAATCAAGCCTAGAGATGAATGGAAAATAACATTCAAGACTATTGAAGGTTTTTTTGAATGATTAGTAATGCCCTTTGGTTTAAGCAATGCCCCTAGCACTTTTATGAGGCTTATGAATGAGATATTCATAGATTTTATTGGAAAATTTGTTGTTGTTTACCTTCATGACATAATAATATTTAGTCATAGCAGCAAAGACCATCTTGATCATGTGGAACAGGTACTAAGAAGACTCCATCAGCACAAGTTGGTAATCAACTTGGAAAAATGCATGTTTATGAGAAAGGAACTTATATTCCTAGGTTTTGTGATCTCACAAGGTACCCTCAAGATGGATCCTAAGAAGGTAGATGCAATCATTAATTGGCCTACACCAAAGGATCAAGGTGATGTAAGAAGCTTCCATGGGCTTGCAACATTTTATAGGAAGTTCATCAAAAATTTCAGTCATGTGTGTGCACCAATGCTTGAAATAATCAAAGGTGGAAAGAAGACTAAGTTTGCATGGACAAAGGAAGCCAATGATGCATTCCAATACTTGAAGAATAGAGGCTCCCAATACCCTATCTTGGTCCTCCCTGATTTCAATAAGGCCTTCACTATGGAGACAAAGACAACTAATTTGGCCATAGGAGCAGTCCTAAGCCAAGAAGGCAAGGCAGTTGCTTTCTTTTCAAAGACATTGAATTAGGCTAAGAGAAAGTATTCTACATATGATCTAGAGCTCTATGCTATGGTCCAAGCCCTTAATAAATGGAGGCATTACTTGATCCCAAAATATTTTATAGTCTACACTGACAACCATGCACTAAGCTTCCTGAATTCACAAGAAAAACTTTCAGTCAGACATCTCAAATGGGTAGAGCAATTGTAGGCCTATACCTTCAACATTCAGGATAAAAAGGGTGTAGCAAAAAAAGTTGTTGATGCTCTTAGTAGGAGGATTGGTCTGGTTGAAGAATTTCAAATACAAAGTGTGGGAATTGAGTCCCTCAAACACTTGTACCTAGATGACCCTAATTTTTCAGAGATATATCAGATTTGTATAAAGATGGAAGGAAAATATCATACTGATTTCTCTAAATATCTAATTTAGAATGGCATTCTATTCAAGGGAGCATAAGTATGCATACCAAAGTGTTCAATGAGAGAAAACATAATTAGAGAAAAGCATTATGGGATTGACAAGACAACAGACATGGTAAAGAGGAGTTATTTTTGGCCCAAGTTGAACAATGAAGTTAAGAAGTTTATTGAGTCTTGTACTATTTTCCAACAAGCTAAAGGGATGACAACAAATCAAGGGCTCTACCAACCCTTACCAATCCCTTCAAGGCCTTGGGAATCCATTTCAATGGACTTTGTCATGGGACTACCTAAAACCAAGCAAGGATTTGATAGTGTGCTTGTCATAGTGGACAGGTTCAGAAAAATGGCCCACTTTGTGCCATGTAAGAGCACAAATGATGCATCTCATATAGCCAATCTCTTCTTCAAAGAAGTAGTTAGAATTCATGGCTTACCTTAGACAATTGTATCAGATAGGGATGTGAAGTTCCAAGGACACTTTTGGAGGACACTCTTCAAGAAGTTGGGTACAAACCTCACCTATAGCTTTTCCTATCACCCTCAAATAGATGGGAAAACTAAGGTAGTAAATAGGTCCCTAGGCAATCTTTTAAGATGTCTAACCAAGCAATATTCACAAAGCTAGGATACCATACTTCCCCAAGCAGATTTTTCCTTCAATGACTCTATAAATAGGTCAACTGGTACTAATCCTTTCCAAGGAGTGTATGGATTACATCCCAAGGGACCATTGGATCTAATGGAACTCCCCTCTGATTTTAGAATCAGTGCTTAAGGCCAAGAACTGGCAGAGCTCATCACAAAGGTACAATAGCAAGTGAAAGAAACTTTGCAAAAGTCTAGTTTGAAGTACAAATAAAATGTTGACAAGAGAAGGAGAGAGGTCCATTTCCAAGTAGGAGACAGGGTTTGGGCATTTCTAAGGAAGGAGAGACTACCTAAGGGTAGATACTCCAAACTTCAAATGAAGAAAGTAGGCCCTTGCAGCATACTTAACAAAATAGGTGACAACATCTATGAGATATCCCTTCCTCCAACTTTGCAGATCTCTCAAATCTTTAACATTGCAGACCTCACACCATACAAAGTTTCACCAAGTTCATTAAGTGAGCAGGGTAAGGACACAATCATTGAGGATGAAGACTATGTTACTAATCTTCCTCAACAAAAACTAGTGGAGATTGAAGTAATTTTGGACTCCAAGCTACTAAATCAAACCAAATCAAAGAAGTACATGTAGTACTTAGTCAAATGGAAGGGTCTCCCTAACATTGATGCTACATGACTCACCTAAGATCAAATCAAGCAGCATGGGACTTCGGTAGAGCACCTATCCTCAAGTAGGGACTTGAGTTTTAAAACTAAAGTGGATTATGGTGTAGGAGCACCTACTCTACAATCATCGAACAACACCACTAAGGATCCTAAAGACATCTAGTGTCTTAGAGTTTCTAATCAGGCACCTAGACCAAGTTGTAAGGCCTAGCTCCAGGATTGGTACAATTAGAAGCCCTTGGCTAGCTATGGTCAAAAGTGGTCAATGGGCCTCAAATATTAGGATCTTAGTTTCTTTTATGTTTTTTCCATCTTTGATCCATATTGGATCATTGGCTTAAGGTTAAGAACAATTTTGGTCACTAGATTTGCAAGATAGCAAAATAGGCAGAAGTTGCTCTAAAAGTTGTCAAGCAACTTTCGAGCAACTTTCTAAAGTTGTCAAAAACTTGTAATAACCCTCCCCAATGGATAGTTGGTTCAAACCACTCATGTAACCATTGGGAGTATCCTAGATAAGCCCTTACAGGTGGGTGATAGGATATACAATGTAATTTTGGCATTTATCAATAAAATAACCATCATTTCTCTACAATTTTTCATGTTTCAGAACCCTGTATGGATAGGTACAGATGCAAGGGCATGTGACAATGATCCCAAGGGTTGAAGACTTGAATCCTCTCTCATTTTCAGTTGGTCTCATGTGTTGATCTCCTCTAGATCGAAAGTTATTTGATTTTTAGCATAGGTGCCTAGATTTGAGGCTTAAAACTAGGGCACCTAATAGGGCCTGATTGTTTAGGCACATTCCACCATGGGAAATTGATAACCCTTGGTGGAATACAATTTCACTCAATTTAGTTTCATATTTTTCATGTTTGGAGTGATCAAAGGTAGAGGATTTGGTTTTCCACCATACCCTAGGTGTAGATCTCAATGTGTGCACCAATCTAGTAACTAGGATAGTCATCCTAGATTGCGGTTGGGGATTCAAAAAAGCCTGAAAAATTGGCTTATAATTTTTTTTACATGTCTAAACATGCCTCCATGATTGGTTTGTGTTTTGGCATAGGAGAAACAACACTTGTAGTGCATTTGGAGAGCTATTTAAGCCTATTAGCCTGGTCTAATGCTATGACAACAAAGCTTTCCGCTCATTTCCACTTCTTGGTGTTTAGACATGTTTTGTAAACTCCAAAAGGGTATCAGAATCATCAACCTTTTCTAGACTTTGATTGGAAGGATTTTGAACTAGGTTCAAGATACTAGTTTCAAAAGGCTACAAGCCAAATCCTAGGTTTGTTCAGCAACATAACCTTATGAGTTGCTCAATGGTGAAAGAACCATTGGAACTATGAAAATAAGACCTAAATAGGCCAAATAAATGCTTATAAGCCACCCTTGGTCTTAGTATCCATTTCATGGGGTTTGAGTACTTATTTTACTAAAGTGGTCTCTTAGTGAACTCTTGGTTGTTGGTGCTTGGGACTTTGGCAAACCTAGTGATTAGGTTATATTGCATTGTAGGGTTGTGATAACCTTCTCCAAGTCCTTTTAGCATACCTATGATAGGTATCTAGCACTTGACTCCTTCACCTTGGGTGTTGAGGGATTGGATTCTTTCCATTACACATTGTTTGGAGGCTTTCGCTGACCACTGCTGCATCAATATTCTAAAAAGAAAGGGATACCTAGATAGGTACTAGGAACATCCTCTTCTTGGAGTCCAAGAGCATGTATGATCACCCTTTTAACTACTGGTTTAGCATTGAAAATGAACACCCTTGATTTAAGAGCATTAATATTCTACTTGGAAACCTAAGAATACTAATCTAGAACCTACCTAATCTGGCTAACTTATATAATTGTTGCCTACCCAAAAAGAAGTGTATCATCTGTAAAAAGTGACTGTGTAATAAAAACATTGGTATTAGAGATAAGGACTCCCTGCCAAACCAATAAATTTTATTTAGCAGCAATTTCCCTACTTAAGACTTCAGCCATGATAATGAAAAGAAAAGGAGATCATGGATCTCCTTTTCTAATCCTTTTAGTTGCATTAAAAGGCCCTATTGGAGATCCATTTACTATCACTTAAAACTATTCCCCTTTAACACATGCTAGAACCTCTTTTGATGCAGGAGCATCTTGGGTCCTTGGCAATCCTGTGTCACCAAAAACATTTTGGAGTTTTTCTATGTTTCTCAGTTTCTTCATTGACCAAGTTTGTCGGTAGTAGGTTAGTTCCTTTGGTTACTGAGTGTGGTTGGTTCTCTCCTGGGTGGTCAGTTATTTCACTGGCACTCGACATTATTTGTTTGTTGTTTAGTTATTGTGCTTATCAACGTGTCTAGTTTTTGTTTCCTATTGTGGCCAACTTGTGCATTTATATTGGATCATGGATTTAATTGATGAAGGGTGATCCCCTTAATACCACAAACACATAACAGAAATAGAGAAACAACAACAATATGCAAGAACAGAAAATTGGCTTCTTATTATCTCCACAAATGTGGAATTACAAACTTTCAGAATTACAATATGCAAAGCCACATGGGCATTCCCTTACAATATTCTATAGGACAAAGCCTCGAGCTATTACCCAGATCTACTACCCAGAACTATTCTGAACTGCCTAAGACAATAGTACAGCCTTCCTTATATAGGCAATTTTCCACCGCCTGGGAAGGTTCCAAAAATTTTTAGCCAATAAGGCTGACCAAACTTAGAATTATTTTATTTTACATTTTACTACATCATAGTCGGCTCAAGATAACCTTTGAAACCCGAACAGAAATTTTGAAGAAAATTATTTTTCGCCATTTCGGGTGGCCCAACTTCTGAAGACCATAAGTCATCACCCGTTGACCCGCTCGGCTATTATAACCCCATTTCAGAAATGCCACGAAGCGCTCTACAGGCTTGAGCCGCGCAAGCACCCATCACCCAAATTTTCAACCTCATCCGGGGCCTCTAAAGCCTTCAAAACTGAGTTCAAAGTTTCTGTACCCTGCTGCCAATACCGAAAATCTTCAATATCTTCCAATATACACTTGATCTGGCAATGAAACTTTACTGGCAGACTTATATGACCAAAATGAACCTCCAAGAAAGAAATCAGATCATTCTGAGCACATACAAAAATTACCAAAAATAGTAACTTTCCATAAATAGCAGCCCTGCACAAAATAGCCCTTATTGAATAAAAAAAATAGAAACATTTTTGGGTGATGCAAGATTGCTCTTACACCCAGGATGCTCCTGCATCATTAATGTTTGTATCCATAATTGGGAAGTGTGTGGTCCCAGATTTGACCTTTACTTCCACTAATTGTGGATCTGAAGGCCGACTCAGCTTGGTAGCTTCTTGTATAAATGTAGTTGTTTGGTTATAGTTTAGAGATGAGTTTTTATAGAAGATAGTAGACATTAGATTGGAGATTTGTAAAAGATCCTCACATGTTTGAGGACTTTTGAGATTCATTGTAATATAAGGCCATAACTAGGAAGGCCTTATAGCTGGGCATGTATGGTTCCAATTGATGATAATATATGAAAGATCTAGCATTCTCTCTCTCACTGTTGTGTTTATTTTCTTTGGCATGTGTGTTACAGGCTTGGATCATTAGGGTGCACCATTGTTTTGCCCCTCTTGCATCCCTACCTTGCATTAGGTGGTATCAAAGTGAGGTGATCTTGATCTAGTTCTGTGGATCTAGGTTTGTAGGTTCCTCTTGAAACCCTAGTTGATTGTTATGGGGTAGCAGATTGTGATCTGACCTACAATTGTAGAGGGTTGTCAAGATGGTTCATGGGAGGTGAGATGTAGATCCAAGATTGGATGATATGCCAAGGAAAATTTCTACTAGGTTAGAAGTAGTGAAGATAGCCCAAAGAAGAGGCAGACATCTTTAAGATGCTAGTGATGATGAAATTGAAGAAGAACAAGTGAATGCAGATTCTACACCTGTTATTGATCAAGGTGAAGAAATATTTTTTAAGGCTTTGACAAGTCTAAAGTCAATACCACATTTCAATCCTCCTGAGTATGGTGGAAAACTGGATTATGATGAATTGGTGGACTGGATCACCGAGATGGAAAATTATTTTGAATATAAAAAGATTCCTGAGGATAAGAAGGTGAAGATTGCAAGAAAAAAGTTAAAAATTCATGCATCCTTATGGTGAGAACACCTACAATTGGATCAGAAGAGGAAAGGAAAGGAAAAAATCAAGGTATGGAGTAAAATGGTCAATAAATTGAAAGGAAAGTTCTTACCATGTGATTATCAGATTAACCTAGTTTGGTGAATGCAAAATTTGAGATAGAAAGATAGCTCAGTAAAAGAATATACTGAGGAATTCTATAGATTGGATAATAGATCTAGAAATGATGAAGATGATGTGGAAAGAATCAGCAGATACCTCAATGGTTTGAGAGTTTCCATCCAAGAGGAAATTAGTATGGTCAAGTTGGAGAACATTGAAGAGGCTTATCAATTTTCTTTGAAGGCCGAGGAGAAATTGAACAATTGACATGAGAAAAGATAGAGATATCATGGTGGTAGATTCCCTAGAGGAAGAGGTAGATCTAATGGTGAAAATGGTAGATCTGAACCAAAAAAGACAAATCTAGACAAAGGAAAGACCAAGTGGAAAGGTGAAAGTTCTAGAGGTAGAGGCAGTAACTACTGAGGTGGTTATAGTAGAGGAAGTTTAAGAGGAACTTGTTATAATTGTGGAGAAGAAGGACATAGATCTTTTGAATGTACACAAGCTAGTAAGAAGGCTAGTAGTAGTAGGAATGCTTTGGTGCAAGAAGAGTCACTGAATGAACCTGAGAAAGAAAATAACTTGATGGTAAGGGGAGCCCCATGGAATGAAATTGAGAAGGAAGATTCGATAAGGAAAAGTTTGTTGAAGACCGGATGTAGAGTTTCTGACAAATTTTGAAAGGTAATCATTGACAGTGGTAGCTCTGAGAACTTGGCATCTGAAGAGATGGTCACAAAATTGTAGTTGGAAAGGTTGTTACATCCGAAGCCCTATCAAATTTCATGGATCAAAGATTAGCATACACTCCTGGTAAGTGAACAATGCTAATTGAATTTGAAGATTGGAAAATACTATGATTGTACACTCAAAATGTGCACTTCTCTAAGTCATTACTTCCAAGGGCATCCATGGATTGGAAACCTTGAGAAAGCAACCTAGAGCTCCCTAGGAATGGAGTGCAAGGGTGTTTAGAGGGCTCTCAGCTAGAGCTATTAAGCATGCAACCTTGCTTGTAAACCATGCAATGGGAGATTCAAAGAGACAAGGGCAAGAATACCAATATCTTCAAGAATCTTGATGAAAATGCAATGCAACTATGCTAGAATGAAAAATGCAACTAAGCTATGGAAATGAAAGTGTTACAAGCCATTACAAATTAATCTATGTGAACTAAGCTAGAACTTGAAAGGAAACTAAGTTAAGAATGCAATGAAAGAAACTAAGCTATAATGCAAGAATGAAGACTAGAATGAGACTAGAATGCAACAAGCTCTCCAAACCTCCAAAGTCACCAAGAAAATATGCAACACAACATTAGCATAAAGAGTGGGATCCTAGAATGAGAAAAGAGCTCTCCTTTTAAAGATAAATGAGAATAATAGATGGTGGAGATTAAGAGGCAAAAGATTTGATCAAGGGTGGATTTTGAAAGTGGGAGCAATCCATGTGCACAAGTCTCCAGGGATAACTTTAAGAAACCCCCTTTTAGGAAAAAGTGTAAAATCCTATTGAATTGTACACTATTTTAGTGGGGAATTTGTTTTAATCCAAGTGAATTTTTTTTTCAAATTCACGATTTTTCATAGTTTGTATTGGCAATTTTTTCCCCATTGAATCAAAATTTCATTAATTGCTAGCGAATAATTTTCTTGTGAAGTAAAAAGTTATAATATATGAGGTGAATAATTTTCTTTTGAAGTAAAAAATTATAATTTATGAGGTGAATAATATTTTTTTATAGGGAAAAAAGAATTGTATTGGCTAATCATTCATTAATTATGGGGGAAAAAATAATTTATTGGCTAATTGTTCATTAATTCTGGGAAAAAAAATAATTTATTGGCAATTTCCAAAAGATGGGACATAACACGGACACATAACCTAACCTAAGTTCCTAACATACATCCATTATTTTATAATGTTAAATGTATTATTTAAGATTGTCTGATGATCCAAGATCAATGGCTAAAGTTCAATTTCAGGCCCAATTTCTTGAAGGAAACATAGTTGTCCTGGAACTCACTGGAATGTTGACACGTATCAAATTAGGGTTGTCAACATGTCTGTAGACTACAGTGTACACATGTTGGTATCGATAATCACAATCCTATAGTGCAACTTTTAACCTCTTAACTAGGTAAGAAATAAATGCCTTGTTAGTGACAAGTGACATTCTTTAACTGTCACGCACCACTTCCAAATTTGTACAGATGATATAACTGATTTCTGACAGTTTTGCATTTATGGGAAAGATTTACTGCTAGATATGAAAAATTAAAGACTAAATTTTAATTTCTCACATGCGTGCATTTAGGGGAAAGATTTACATGAAAGATTTAGAGTCATATTAAGTACAATGGATTTAATACCATTAAAGAAAGAACAATTTATTGCTAAGTAATGATCAAGGATTCAAGGGCTATTTAAAGATGATCTCACTTCATTATTCATCAATTCATCTTTGCTAGATAATTTGTTTGTTTAGGGTCTGCACTCTACACTTTGCAAAAATTTTTTTTTAAAGTTTTCTAAAGTTTTATTATTTGAGATGGACACTCCAATTAGGCTTAGATGCACATCTAAGGAGGCCCATAAGGCCTTTCTGGGTTCCTTTTCTGATGAAACCTTAGAGTCTATTTGTAAGGAGGGTGGGCCTATCATATTAGAGGCTATTAAAATGGTGCTAGGCAGAGAGTTTATGCAAAATGAAGGTAGGCACTGGGTTTGCATAGACATTATGTCCCATTTTTTGGCATCTCTTCTCGACCTCAGAGGAGAGAAGGTGGACATGCTAATGTTACTGAGGAGGGTTTTTAAAGAAGAATACTTGAGGGACAATGTTAATGTTGTCGTGTTCATAGAAATAGGGGTGGAGATCCCTTGGGCAAGTGAAATACCCTAGCTTCTCATCCCAGGCCAGAATGTGGCCATGCAACCATTTCTATTGGGCCTGACTGCTGGGTAGTTGAAGTGCCATAGGAAATGGGTGCTGATTGCCAGGGATTTTCTTCATAAGTGGTTTATGCTAGATGAAGAGGAGGCTCAGGAGGGGCAATATAGGTGGCTCAATTAATTCTCATAGTTAATTCTCTCTGCAGAATTCTAATCAAATGGAGCCACAGGGAAAAATCGCTAGTGGACTACTAGTGGTTTTTTCTAAAAAAAAATGTACCTCATTTTTTTAATTTTTTTTTGTTATAGTATAATAGTAGGTTTCTCTTTTTAGTATTGTACTAGAAGAGTACAATGTAATTATAATTTTATCAAAAAGTATAATGAAAATTTTGCAAGCTTTTACACTTCTCTGTCACTGTGTTTTATGGGTACAAAAAATGGTTTTTAGACTTCTCTTTCACTGTGATTGCAATATTTTAATTAGTTTCTTAAATGCTTTATCTGTTTATTTGACATGTATGATGTAACTTGTAAGTATGTTTCAGTACAAATAAGGAAATGTTCAAATGATGCAGATGGTATTTCCATTTTTAAATCTAAATATTTAAAATGTATTACTGTATCACAGTTGTACAATGTAGTTAATATGAAAGATTTAAAGAATTTTGAAGGACAAATAAATTAACAAGGCTAGAGAAAGAATTTATGGTTTTCTAATTTTAATCTATGAGAATTATATGTGATTATAATTATCAACGTTAAAGTTATAATCAATAAAAAATATCATTTTAACATTAAGTATACTACAAGTATATAATCAATTTGAAGGACAAGTGAATTAATAAGGTAACAGGTTAGATAAAGAATTTATGGTTTTCTAATTATAAGGTATGAGAATTATATGTGATTATGATTATCAATGTTAAAGTTATAATCAATAAAAAATATCATTTTAACTTTAAGTATACTATATAATCAATAAAAAATATTACTTTAACTGATAACTCATGTTTGAGAAATCTCGTAATCTCTAAACACTAACTTAAGTAATATTATTAAAAAAATAGTATAACATTTAACAATGTCCGATGTCTGTTGCAAATAACTACCATTGGATGAGAACAAATCGATGATGTACAATGGACTTTAGGATGAAAGGGAAAAGAAACCCCGTCTTTTGAAACCCTTTTCAGAATCATGACACATGTCACTAAACATGTTCCCCTCACTAAACATTAGCCACAGTCTACCAACAATGTCATTTCAATTTGATGATGATGTGACATGGTGAGTTAATGGGAGTGGGACCCATGGGGCCACCTCACCACTCACGATGACTAACAATGAAATTTTGGCCATTGGATGATTATAGATCAATGACCGAAGTTTTATTTCAAGTTGAATGGGAAAAGTAACCCCATATTTTCGAACCCTTTTTGAAATCATGACACATGTCACTAAAGTTAAACATGTTCCACTCACTAAATATTAGTTGTAGTCTACCAACAATGTCATTTCAATTTGATGATGAGGTGACATGGTGAGTTAATGGGAGTTGGACCCACATGGTCACCTCACCACTCACGGTGACTAACAATGAAATTTTGACCATTGGATGATTGTAGATCAATGACCGAAGTTGTATTTCAGGTCGAATGGGAAAAGAAACCCCATCTCTTCAAACCCTTTTTGGAATCATGACATGTGTCATGACTCACTAAACACATTCCACTCGCAGTTTCACACAGTCTACCAATTATCAACAATGCCATTTGATGATGACGAGACATGTCTAACTTGTTAATGTGACTCATTAATGGGACCCACGTTAATGTCACTAACAATGAGTCATGATTCTCATGACATTATGATCTTTGGATGATTTTAGATCAATGATCGAAGCTGTATTTTGGCTCGAAAGGGAAAACAAAACCCATTTTTGCAAACTCATTCCAGATTCATGACGCATGTCCACTCACACGGTCAATGAGTCAGTGACAAGTGTGACAGCTGTATATTGTACAATTTTTGTGCTTAAAGTTTGCAATCTAAATTTTTATTCATAACTATAAACTATAAGTAGTCTGTAGATTTAGATGGGGGTTACGGATTCTAAATTTATAGGTTGAGGATTGATGTTCGAACCCAAGGAAAGAAACAAAGTCTCTTAGCTCTCTTTCCAGTCATAGTCTGCAAAAATTGAAACTAAGGGTAACGGGTAACTTCTAAAATCCTAAAAACCTACGTCCCGCATTTTAAATTTTTCAAATATCTTCATTTACAAATTTACTATTTATATTATATTAAAAAAATTAGCCTGTTAAGGTTTAATCAAATCAAATTTACTATTTATATTTTATAAAAAAAATTATCCTGTTAGGGTTTAATTTTGAATCACCCCTATAAATTGTAGGCTTGTAGCTATGTATAAATATTTGAATTTTCCTACGAGTAAATAGTGATACCGCTTACCAACTTACCATGATGGGAAAAAAAAATATCAAGAATAAGACTACAAGTAAAAGGCCAAGTCAGATACTAGAATTCCACAATCTGCTTAAAACACTAGGTTTCATTGATTTATTTGATGATATTTATAATCTTGTTATTCATGTAAATAAGGGAATAATGGAAATTAGATTTGCACTTGAAAACAAGTGGAATGATCCAAATAAGACTTCAAATTTTTTTTCATTTAACCCTGTGATAAATGCAATGGTAAATAAAATTGGATCGTGGGTTGCTGGGTTGGCACACATGGCATTATCTCAAGTATTCCCTTGCCTAGAAATTGTCATGGTCTGCGCTGAAAATTATAATGAAAATAGAAAAGAAATTGTGAATAAAAAATACCCAGGAGGAAATTTTGTCCATAAAAGAGTGAATTTTCTAGTGTGTTGAACATAGGGTTTCAACAACAAAACTCAAACATGCACATTGACCTGGGAAAGCTGGCAAAGGATTATGAAAAGTTAGATGAAACAAAGAGAGATTCTTATATCAAAGGAATAACAAATGGTTATAGTTTGAGTCCAAATCATAAGCCTCCTTATGATTATGATATTTTTTTGGCATGGGCACAGGACAGTATTTCCTTGCTAGCATTTTGTTTGGGATTGGATAGTAAAAAACAAGTGGGTGCCAACATTCTTGAAATGCTTTTTCATACTCATTTTGAAAAAGAACCAGTAAAATATTATTTTATTAAGCACATTGTTTGTTGCATGCAAGATCAATTACTAATGATTCAAAGAGTTTCATAGCAGGAATTTAGATTCACAACCTACTTGTGCTATCTTCTCTTAGCAAAGCATCGTGTAGTATTTCAGACAAACAAGCTTTGCAGTCAGGGCTAGAATCCAATATATGAGTAGACACCTCAGATATGGATGATTGATAATAGAAGGAACTACAACAATTTTGTAGACTTATTTTTGGCACCAATGTACCATAAAATTATAGGCACTCTGATGCCTAGAATGTCTGTTACTTGTAGAAATTGCATTCAACTAGGAAGTCAATTACAATTGGCTGACTAGTACTTAATGGAAGAGTACACTATGTTAAGGTTTTACGGTTCATAGGTAGAACCCTACAAACTTCCAATACATGTAACAAAGAGGGTATTTGAATTGGAATATGTACATCAGATGGAGAGCACGGATGTACTCTTTAATGGTCAGAAAAAGAAAATGATATTTCCTTCCTTTCCTTTCCCACTTAGAGGGTTCACATTTGAGAGAAGAGGATTCAAAGTCGCACAAGCCTTTTTTTCAATTTTTTGCTTTGATGTTGATAGTCATTGGCAGTATGATCCACTCAACATAATTGAAGCAAAGCTTAGAGAGAATGGGAGCTCTGAAAGAAAATGTCAACATGAAAGTATGCCATTGATTGAAAAATTTAAAAACATGGAACCCTAGGACGAGGTCAGAAAAGAGATCGAGAAATATGACACTAAAAATAATATGTCAATACAAGAATTGTCATCACAAATAATGACATTGCACAAATAGAAAGGAAAAGTGTAGGCCATGAGTATGACATCATCCAATTTCTACCAGAAAGTTGCTCAACCATCTACAAAATCTATTCAAAAAGAGCTAATGAATGAATGTATTGATGATAATTGGATTCGAACCAAAATTTCTAATTTTTGGGAAATGAGGAAGAATCTTAGTGAGCCAAAGACCTCTGCAAATCTTTATAGCATGGAAGAGGATACAATGTTTAATTAATTGTGGAATAAGGAGCATCCTGCTAAAGCATATCTAGATGACAATGACCAGGACTAGGATTATGTGAATCCCACATCTAGTAAAGTATATTCAATTAGTAGAGGAGTTGATGCATCCAAAAAAGATCAATATACCAAAGGGGCAGATATTATAGAAAAAATGGGCTACCAAGGTTTTGGTGGTTTGGGTCCTACTGGACAAGGGGTTTGGTCTACACCTGACCCAGCAGCTCCACCAAAACATGGTGAGAAACTAGGCCTTGGGGTTGGAGTTCAATCATCAAAATCATCAACTCAGTCAATTCCATTTGTTTGAAGCTCTCAGATTCAATCTGAATCAATTGCCACTCCCACAACTGTGGATATCATGGGTACAAATACAACTAGTTGTTCAAAAAGGACATTACAGATAGACATGAAAACAATTGTTCCCAAAGATCAACGCAGTGTAAAGAAGAAAAAGGTTTTGACAAGTATTGGTACAACAATGCTAATGGTGACTATGACTCCAACAATTGCCCAACCTTTAGGACAAAACCCTCAGGCTTAGAATATTCCAAAAAATCCACTTGTAATGGGTCAGGGTGTTGCTAATCCTCATGGTGTAATTAGCACCACCAGAGGCAACATAGGTGGAAGCTCCTACATTAGTGCAAGTGCTATTTCACCATTCAAACATTCAATTATGTGACAAAACCCTGATTTTCATTACAATGATTTTGTAACTAACTATGAACAATCAAAAAATAGGAATAGACAACATAGTAAGACAATGAAGATGGAAGCAGTTGTTGCAGCTCGTGATGCAGAACTTGCAACAAATAGGTTATTTCCCACATATGACCTAAATAAAGATATGATGGAATTCATGGTTATTATACCCCTAGCTAGAGATAACAATCCACGAGAGAGTCAGTTAGATCCATCCCAATTTCAAGTTAGCAACCTCCAAATGGATTTATCCAAAATTAAAAAATGTGGACAACATAAATGTGTCCAAAATGACCAACCAAGTGGTCTACAGTTCAGTGATGAAGTTGGAGAGAGAGAAAGGAAAGCTTCACGGTACAATAGATAAGTTAAAGGAAGACCTAGAAAATGTAAAGGAAAATGAGAAAGCAATAGAAAATAGGTGCAAAGAATTAGAGAGAAGGATAAAAAATTCATCCTCTAAAGAAGAAATTGGAGTTGGACAACAAGAACATATGGACGCAGAACTGAAATCTATAAGGGAAAAATTGGAATAGAGTGAACAAAAACTTGAGAATGAAAAAGCTTCTTCATTAAGTTTTTACAAAAACTTGGAGAGTGTGGGAAAGGAAACCAATAACTTAAAGAAAGAATTGGAGAATGAGAGTGTAAAAACAAAATAGTGGTAAGAGAAAGCAAAAGAGTGGGAAGAGAAAGTAGAGAAAATAAGAAAAGATAGTGAACACCAGTTCTTAGAAATGAGAGAAGACCTAAAGAAGGCAAATAATATAATTAAAAATTATGAAAATAGCTTGAATGACCATGTAAATAATTGTTGGAAATATTCAAGACTATCTAGGTTACTGAGAGGGGAGGGGTGAATCAGTAACTTCAAAAATTTTAACAGATTTAGATTTTAATAATATTAGATTGATAATCTGACAGCATGCATGAGTAACAAAAATAATAAAACATTCATAACACTTAGAACAAAGAGATTTGGTGACCCAGAAACCTTCCAAGTAGAAAGTAAAACTGGGGTGGGGATGATACCCACAAAACTTCAATACTGCAGTATAAAGTTTGTCGGTTAAGGCTTACAATGATCACTTCTGATGATCTGCCTTGTTAGGAGCAATAAGGTCTGCTAGGTCCACCTTCTTAGAGGTTTTACAAACATACAATGAAGTATGCACTTGGTTAAGAGATTTATACAAAGACTGTTAAGTCTACCCGGTTAAAGGATTTCAAGCTGATTCACCTGTTAGGATGAAACAGTAGATTCTTACTTGCAACTGTACTTGCTAATTGAGATTCTCTGATGTATTGATCACCTTCTATGATAGATAGATCTTTTCTGCTTCTTATACTGCTGTAGCCCTTTGTAATTCGCTTATCTCTACCTTTCTCTCTTTTTCATACTTCTCTATTTTATCATACTTGGATATGACATAAAACATTGTTTATATATCAATCTAAGTCAATTCCAAAACAATACAAAGTCAGCTCTTAAACAAGTAAACACAAATATTACTAAGTCAGCCCAAATATAGTTACACAGTTACTGCAAACTAACTTGGTGACTTTCTGATACTCGGCATCCACTGCGTTACTCGGCATCGTCATGCACTTGGTAGAAGTGGAAACTCAGTCCATACTAGTCACTTAGTCATAGTTTTGAACTCGGTAAACACTGGAGACTCGGTAGATAAAGTGTTACTTGGTAGAAACTAAATTTCTTGTTTAACCATGTAGCACTCAGTAAACACTGTGAAACTTTGTGAGCTTGGTATGCACTGTTCTGCTCGGTAAGCTCTGTTCTGCTCGATAAGTACTATTCTTCTTAGTAAGCTCTGCTCTGCTTGGTAAGCTCTGCTCTGCTCTACTCGGTAAGTACTGTTCTGCTCAGTAAGCTCTACTCTTCTCGGTAAGTACTGTTCTTCTCACTATGCTTTGTTCAGAATAAGTGTTGTCACTAATGACAATCATGCTTAATGCCAACAATCTCCCCCTTTTGCATTAGTGACAAAAACACTTATAGCCAAAACTTATATACAAGAATCATGCTGAATCTTTTTTTGATTTTTCAAAATTTATCTTTGTCAAACTACAAACTGTTGTTTATACATTTCATGACTCCCTTATATAGAGTACTTTCTCCCCCTTTCATATTTATACAGTTTCTCCTATACATTTTCTCCCCCTTTTTGACAATAATGCCAAAGGTGTATATACAAGTATTTTACAGGGAGAATCCAAAATGTGAAAGAAAATCAGAATGTACCTTTATAATTAGTGCCAAAGTTCTGTTCCAATTCTCTTGTAGAATCTTGCATGTTTGGAGTGCAATTTGGACTTTTGCAGAGAGTTCAATCATGTGATCTGCAATTGAAAATTGATTGTCATGGAGTAATGTTTTTGAGTGAACAATGTGCTTTTGCATTATGTCCATGATGGGAAGGATCATGTTTTGAATATCTAGCTGTGTTGACCAGATCTTTGTATCTTCTTTTAATAATTTTGACTACCTATTTGATAGGAATGTGATTTTCATATGATGTGTAGAGCTTGAACTAGGTTCAAGTTGCAACCTCTGTACACTGTCCTTCAGATCCTCATCAATCTTATTCAATTTTTCCTTGACTTCCTTAGTGAACTCGGCAACATTACATAGCTTAGCAACAAGTGAGGTAACATTGGAATAGGAGGACTCAATATCTGTCAAAATTGAAGATAATTCTACCTGATTAATAGCTATATGTTGAGCAACATGCTCAAGCACTTTATTGTCAAATTTCTTCTCGGCTTTCTCAATAATCTTTTCTGATGCAGAGGAATCCTCATGGAACTTGTTTACTACCTCAGCTAACTGTAACAAAATATGTTGAGAGGAATCAACTTTAATACCTAATGCTTCTGACAAAATATCCTTTGCATCTTCAATAATTTTATATTCCTTGTCCCTTTCTTCTTTTAGTTTCTTCTACTTTTCTTTCTTTTCGAGGAGTTCACCAATGTTTTGCATTTGATCTGCTGAAAGATTTGCAAAGTCTAATTTTGGAATCTCTATCTCCTCATCTAAGTCTATATCCTCTTCTACATTCTTACTCAAAAATCTTGTACTCAGTTGAGCCTTAGGATCAACCATTATTGCACTTAATGCCTTTGTAGAAGTTATTGTAGACATTGTAGGACTAACTGTGAAAAATGATAAACTACCGACTGGAATACTTGAAGGGCTCAAAATTGAAGTATTCACAATTGTAGAATCAAAAATTGAAATACTTACTGAAGTATCCAAAACTGAGGTACTTACTGCTAGAAAAATTGATATGGAAGTAGGTACTGAAGTAGATACAGGAGACTGCAACTTCGTAAAAGAGGTGGTAGTCATTTCTGTCGATGATTCATTGAGTTGTGGTAGTGATGATTTGATATTTGATGTATCTGTGGAAGTTGTCACAATCATACTTGAAGTTATCTCCATGCTAGGTGTAGCAAATTTTTCTGGAGAGTGAGGAAGTGAGGCAATGACTTCTACAGCTATCCGAACAATATGATCTTCCTCATCACTTTGCTTGTCTACCTCGGTATCTTCTGCATGTTCATCACTATCATCATCAATATCCTTGATTATCATAGTTTCGACACTCGGTTTGTGAAGATTATAGATGGTCTTCCATGTGGTAGTGGCACTCTTCACAACTGACTCAATATCTTTGATTAAAATCAAACAACTGTTGAATTTGAGTGTCATCTTAATTTCATTATCTATCAATGCCTTATTAATTTCAGCATTTTTCAAACTTGGCATTAATTGCCTTAAGGTTTGAGCATAGATGTCCTTGACAGTTTGTCTTGCATTGGACCATCTCAACTTGATTTTGTTCAGCAGAGTTCCTAGGATTTGAGAAGCTATCTCTTCAGGTGAGTATTTCCATCTTCCTATTTTCTCGATAACAACATCTTCAATTTCCTGTTGCTCTTCCTCAGATCTGATTTCATATTTTAGAGATTTGAAGTTTGCAATTCCAGATCCTTCTTTCATATCCTTGATCTTTTCTTTTAATGAAGGAGGAGGCCTTTTGAATACTATTTCTTCACTATCTTTGTCTGCCTTGCCTCTTGCACTCCTTCTTGTAAATACTACAAAGGGTTGCTTGGGTGCCTTGGTGATAAATACTTTTCCTTTCTTCTTTGCTGGTACTTGTTCTTCTTCCTCCTCATCCTTTTTCTCTTCTTCTTCTTCAAAGTCCTCTCCCTTTTCCTCGGTTGACATTAGAGGTGAGCTAGCTTGTATTTTAGCCATCCTCTTTCTTCCTTTGTTAACCGCCTATGGAAGCTTTATACTAAGCTCAATTCTCTCCTTAGCTTCTTCATGTGTCCCAAAATATGGTGCCTTTGGATTAACAAGTTGATTAATTAGGGCTTCAATAATATTCTTGGTTTCATCAATATTTACCTCATAGGGAAGAGGTTTCACATGTACAATCCTTGGTTTTGCTGCCTATATATATAGATTATCACAGTCCACCATGAAACAAATATCATCTTTGTAATCTTCCACCAATTTTTGTGGAATCCAGAATCTATTGTTCATTTTCTCTTTAAATGATTCAAAATAGTTATCCATTATGCTTTCAAAATTGTCACCCATTTCTGAAATATATTCATTCATCTGATAAAGAACCGGCACATCTTTTCTCCATACTACCATGCCTTTTGATGGGAAAAACTTTTGAGCATAGAAAAATAAACAAACCAATAGTGAGCCAAACTTACATGGATTGTTCTTTGAGGTTTGGATACTCTCCACATTCTTGTTGAGCTGTTTCAACAAAAGATCTGCTAGGTCAAATGATAAATTATTCTTTACAATTTTATATGCTAGGTCAACTGCTTCACACGGAACAATGTTCTACCTACTTGAACTGTATATCTTGTGAGCTATGATATGTATACCAAACTTCAATTTTGCATCTGTAATTTTTCTTATCTTCATACCTCTACCATCCCACTCAGCTAGGGTTTTCTCTTCCAGTTCTATCCAACCTAGGGTTTTTGTAGATTTTGCCTTGTCGAGCATGGGAAGACCAGTGATTTGGTGAATCATCTTCTTTGTAATCTCTACCAGTTGCTCAAGCCATATTTTTCCTTCATGTACTCGGCTAAGGATATATCTGATCCATTTTATCTGAAAGCTTCGAGGCAAGTGTGTGATGTGAACTAAACCCTTATCTTCCAAATGTTGATGCTCCGATTTGAGAACACCATCGACACATAGTTCCTCATGAATAGTATCTATCTCTAGGGTTCCAAGCTCTTGAATTGTACACTTAAAATGACTATGAATATTGTTAATAAGGAGTACCTTAGGAGGAATCCAAGATTGAGCTCCACTCATGTCTAGGGTTCCGGCAACTCCAGGCATGAGTTTGAAATCTAGTGCTTTCCATTCTCCATGAACCAACATTTCCAAATCTTTCTTCACTTTAGTGCTGGATGATGCCATGGTAGCTTGGTGAACACAGTAAATTCTTCAAGGAAAGAGAATGTCTTGCTAAAATATGCTTTGAAATGCTTGATTGCACTAGGAGACTTTTGTTCATGGTGAATAGTGAACTTGATTTCACTCCTTTTGTTAAAAATTTGTCATTAATGCTCAATACGAATTAGGGTATTGAATTAGACAAGCTGTCATCCACTATGAATTAATTGCTTAGTGAAGACTCCGCAACTTGGTGATCATACGAATTCATACTTCTCTAACCTTACTCGGTAACCAAATGAAGTTAGGTTACTCTTGACCTTGCTCGGTGATAACTGATACCAACCTTCTGGTGATCCTACTGTATCTTGCATACTAATTTGGATCTTCCTTCCTTTCAGTTCAGGAACTATTTTGGAATATGTCTATGAAGATACAGTTCCAGTGCTTTCTTGGAGACTAGTTAGAGCTCATAGAGTCACTCCCTTCATTAGTGACTTCAGGATTGGTTTGCTCGGTAGGTTTAGGAATCCACTTTTGTCTCATCTACTTCCTAATGTTATTTGCTTTTACTTTCTTTTCATCTTCAATTTTGCCTAAATTCATGCAGTTTTTAGCTATGTGACCAAGCTTAGTGAAATTATAACATCTTATGGTAGAATCCCTTTTTCTCAAGTGGTTCCTTACACAACTCATGCCAATGTTTCCATATTCTCCATAGTAATGACATCTATACCAAGTGTTGTAATCACAACCAAACATTGCTTTAATAATTTGTTCCACTGGATTGGGTGTTTTAGTTCTGCATTCTAATGCCTTATGACCTTGTTTGCTACATTTGTGACATATGCCTTTAAATCTTGGTTTCTCCTTGCATTCATTTGCTTTATGACCAAGCTGATTGCAATTGTAGCATTTTCCATTGAATTTTTCTTTTCCATTGCTCCAACATTTGTTTGAAGTATGACCAATTTTGCCACAGTGATTACAGGTAGGTTTCTGATTCTTTTGAGTACCTTGTTTGGAGGATTCACCTTCCTCTTTGTATCCAAGTCCTGCTTTTCCTTTTTGCCTATGAAGGTTTCATTCATACACCTGATTCATATCTTCTTGAGATTTCAACATTCTCTCATTGATTCGCCTTTCAGCATCTAGCTCACTCATCACTCTTAAATTGATTTTCTTTTCAGATCTCATCTTTTCTCTCATATTTTCATTTTCTGATCTTAGAGTCAAGATTTCTTCATTTGCATTGGAGATTTGATCAATAAGATTTTCTAGCTGAAGAGTTTTATTTTGGATTTCATTGTTCTTTCCATCTATTTCATCTTTCATCTTGTTTCTTTGTTCCAAGACTTCACAAAATCTTGTTGACTGAATTTCCTGTTCTCTTTTCAATTTTCTCACATCTTCTTGCAGAGATCCATTCTTTTCTAGAAGTTCTTTGATTGCATTGTTTGCTTCATCTAAGCTACTTGAAGGGAAAAAGTCTTCAATCTTTTCTTCAACATACTGGTGGTCATTGATTTGATTTTCAAGTTCCTTCCTTCTTTTTAGGGAAAGGGAAAGATTCTCTCTTGCTTCTTTGAGTTGAGTCATGGCCATTTCCAGATCTAGCTTTTCATTCTCAATTACTTTGTTCAGTCTAGATATCTCCATTGTCCTGAATCTTTTCTCAAGCTATCAAACTTTATTCTGAGATCCACTGGGCTCTGATACCAATTGTTGGAAATATTCAAGACTATCTAGGTTACTGAGAGGGGAGGGGTGAATTAGTAACTTCAAAACTTTTAACAGATTTAGATTTTAATAATATTAGATTGATAATCTGATTGCATGCATGAGTAACAGAAAGAATAAAACATTCATAACACTTAGAACATAGAGATCTGGTGACCCAGAAACCTTCCAAGTAGAAAGTAAAACTGGGGTGGGGATGATACCCACAAAACTTCAATACTGCAGTATAAAGTTTGCTGATTAAGGCTTACAATGATCACTTATGATGATCTTCCCTGTTAGGAGAAATAAGGACTTCTAGGTCCACCTTGTTAGAGGTTTTACAAACATACAATGAAGTATGCACTCGGTTAAGAGATTTATACAAAGATTGTTAAGTCTACCCGGTTAAAGGATTTCAAGCTGATTTACCTGTTAGGATGAAACAATAGATCTCTTACTTGCAACTGTACTTACTAATTGAGATTCTCTAATGTACTGATCACCTTCTATGATAGATAGATCTTTTCTACTTCTTATACTGTTGTAGCCCTTTGTAATTCACTTATCTCTGCCTTTCTCTCTTTTTCATACTTCTCTATTTTATCATACTTGGATATGACATAAAACATTGTTTATATATCAATCTAAGTCAATTCCAAAACAATTACAAAGTCGGCTCTTAAACAAGTAAACACAAATATTACTGAGTCGGCCCAAATATAGTTACACAGTTACTACAAACTAACTTGGTGACTTTCTAATACTCGGCATCCACTGCATTACTCGGCATCATCATGCACTCAGTAGAAGTGGAAACTCGGTCCATACTAACCACTCGGTCATATTTTCAAATTGGGTAAACACTGGAGACTCGGTAGATAAAGTGTTACTTGGTAGAAACTAAATTTCCTATTTAACCGTGCAACACTTGGTAAACACTGTGAAACTTTGTGAGCTCAGTATGCACTGTTCTGCTCGGTAAGCTCTATTCTGCTCGGTAAGCTCTACTCTGCTTGGTAAGCTGTGCTCTGCTTGGTAAGTACTATTATGCTTGGTAAGCTCTACTCTGCTCGGTAAGTACTATTCTACTCGGTATGCTCTGTTCAAAATGAGTGTTGTCACTAATGAAAATCATGCTTAATGCCAACAAATAATATAGTCAAGAAAATTTAAAAAAAATTATGGGGCCAAATAAAGATGTCTTCTGATAGGTTGTGTGATTGGTTTGAACTGAATGAAACTCTTACAGATGTTTTTGGGAAGCTGAAAGAGCACATTGAGAAGAACAAAAGTTTTTGTCAAAGATAGAAAACTACAATGCAAATTATGCAAGAAATCAACAAAAGTAGTAACAGGCATTCGGTAAGAAAGGTAATTTAGGACCATGTTGCTGCAACAATAAAGGCAAACTCTATCTTTGAAAAATGTCAAAAACTAACAAAAGCATAAGAAAATGTTGCCTTATTTGGGCCAAAGTTGGCCAAGATGAATAGTAAAACAAGAAAATTGATATCTCTTGGTTTGCTGAGTCCTGGTCCTGATTACTCATCAACAAGTTTTGGTGGAAGAGAAGCTTACAAAAAAAGTTGGAGGACACAATGGTGTCTGATTTAGGCAACCTTCCTCAGGATAGAACTTATGAAGGCATTGAAAAGTGCATCAAAACATTCACAAATTTGAACACAATAATGGAAGGAACATTGCTTTCAACTCACTCTTCCAAGTATGGATGGCTGACGAGGTTGTAGGTCATGTACTATAACATGACAAATTTTTCCCTTCCAACTGACGAAGAATGGAGCATACTAAAGAAATTGACAAAATCATCTTGATCTCATCAATCATAGCATGTGAAAGTACTTTCAGTTTCAATCATCTCTATATCTTTAGTATATATCTTTGATATTATCCTAAATACTAGAGTCTAGAATTGAGTTTAAATTAACAAGTTTGAACTATTTTTTTTGAACAGGATGAATGTTGCAGTCTTGGAGATGCTATTGCCAATGCTAATTTACTAAACCAGCCTGTCAAATGTAGAAATGTACAAGTAAAGTTGTAGAGATGTTGTAGACTTGTAGTTGTCTTACCAATTTAGATTTTGAGACTTCTACTTTCAAATTAGGCAAATCGACCTGAAGCTATTGTTGCTCCCTTGTTTCTATGAAAGGGAATTCAGGGTCATTAGCTTAGGGTAATGAAATTGAAATTGGGCAATGTGCCAAATTGCCAATGGGTATTGAGTAATTGAATTTTGTAAACAGAATCACAGAGTTGTGTTCTTACTAGTATTAATGAATGAATTGTTACATTGTATAATATTTGTAATTAAATTAATGAGAATCAATATTTCTAACTCTAAGAATTCTAACATATGAATTGCTATGTTGTCAAAACAAATAATGAAAAATCTACAAGAATTGTACCATATGAGCTGAATAATGCAAATGAATACCATTATTAATTCTGGAATTGAATCTTGATGACATTATCAACCACATTCATGTTTTTGAAATTGGAATATGCTATTATGCATGATTGATGATGAGATATAGAAACTGACAATAGACTTCAGGAAAAAGCTTAATAAATACCTAGGAGGCTAGGACCTACTACTTCTACAATGGTTCAACTTCAAGCTGCCACATCATATCATCATTGAGATCATTGAATTCAGCACCATCAACTTCATAGATTCATTGGTTCTTCGATATGTTTTCTTCACTCTGCATACCACCGCTTAACTGATGTTCACCACTAGCAATATCAATACCAGTACATGAGTCAATGACATCATTTTCTTTGGCATTCCCACTCCCAGTCCCACTTTGGTTTGAAATGTTTCCCAACCCTCTTCTCTGACATTTCTTGCTCCACAATTTTAGTGCCCTTTCATAAGGAAAAGTATTGACTTCATACCTGGATGTATAGAGCCTCAAGCAATTTTCTAGATTCTTGTCTAGTTTTTTTCTTAGCTATGACTTTAGGAATCCCAACACACTAAAAAAATCTCTCATCCTCCACTGACCCCAATAACATGGTCAAACATAAATCAACAAGCTTGAAATATTCTGATATTGAATCAGTCAACAATTCACTCTCAGTTAGATTTTTTCAAAGCCTTGATACCGATCCATCTTCATGAGAGTTCTGCATAATATTATATTGCTCCCTCATTGTTATTGAAAAATGACCTGATTTCTCTCTCAAATGATTTCCATCTAAAATTCCATTTAGAGTTACTCCATTTAACTCTTTGGTTTTGTAGAAATGATCTATCAAATTTAGTGGCCTAGTTTTAAAATCTTTCGGATTGTTCATACTCCAATATTGAGGAAACATAATAGCCATGGATTCAAGTAGTTTGACTAGAGGGAATCTTTCTCTAATCTATGAGGAAAGATCAATGTGCTTCATAGAAGCTATTATAGACTCAATGATCTTGGTAAAGTCTTCCCTTTTAATACTTGATACTCATTGAGTCCTGGTGTTCTTTCCTGGTTCCTTAGACTTGATCCTGGCAAAGTAGTGCATTGGTATCTCAACTCCATGAACTTCTGCACATAACTCCCTATTTGAACCAATTTTTAAAAATTTATTAGGATTGTCCAAATTTGTGACTTTTAGCCAGCTAAAAAATTTTACATCATCTTCACATAATTGATAGAGACTATCGAGCGCCACACATGTCAATTTACACATCAAAGCATATTCTGCATTATACATAGCTCTTTGCTGGGCCTTTTTCATTAAATTTCTCATTTCCTCAAGCATGAGGAGAATACCTACTAATGTTAACAGTGTCTCTACATTAGTTAACATTGCCAGTAGTGTAGGAAATTTTGGTTGCCCTGCTTTGTCACGACTTGAGTTCATTAAACCAAGCAACGATTGATATTCTAAAAAAACTTGATGTGCTGGTGCATCCAAAGAGATCCATCTGGTATCATTATCCTTAGGAAGCTTGTTCCCATTAGTTATTCCTTTGAAAAAGTGTTGAAATTCCCTCAATCATTTCAGACTTTGATAGAAGTATTGGTAGAGCTCTTTGATTAAAGCTTCAATTTTTTGTACTAAAGCATGCTTGCTGACAACTCCAAAAGCTAGATTCACTATGTGGGCCATGGAGTGAATGGGAGTAATGTAGGGTACACAAAAAGATTGTATGTTTGTGAAAAGACCACCCCTGTGGCCTTGCATTACTGAAGCTCCATCTACTCCAACACACACTAGCTTTTTGGCAATGGTCATGCCATTTATACCTCCATATTCAATTAGAGAACTCTTTACTAGTTCAAATAAATTTTCCACTGTCGCATTATCCATCATTTTAGCAATAGTTAGTAGATGAGGTTGGAAAAAAAAAATTTGTACAGTATAAACATGCATGCATACCCAGGAAGTATTGTCTACTGTTGTAACCTCATCTAAAGACAATGCAATAAGATTTGACTCTTTAATTTTTGCCTTCAGATCCTCTTTCTCAATCTTGGTAAGACAACTTGCCCATTCCCATCCACTATTTACTAACCACTGACTGTTAGGATAGTTACAAACTTTCAGATTGTGTAATAAAGCACTCAATGATGGGTAGTCTATCATAGGATGTTCTCTACTCAAAATATTAAACACAACACTTAACTGAATAGCTTTTCCCATTAGTTCTACTTCCAATTCTTTTCCAAAATAAGCTTCAATATAGCCTTTAACTTCACCAGGATTCATCTTTATATTATGCTAAAATTCATATAATTATGCATTTCTAACATGCTAAGATTTGTCATTTGTTTTACATCTTATCACTGATTTTTGAACTCCATCTATGGTTTTTTTTTTAAACTTTACCCATATGCTTCTCTATGGTGTCAATTTTAGCTGCAACCTCTTTTCCTTCTTATTTATCTAGCTACAAATCTTACATCTGCATTCTACCAGAGGCTCCCCATCAATTGGATTATCCATTGGTTCAATGAATGGATACTTTGACACCCATTCTACTTGAAAATTCCTCGACATATCCCACATTCTATCATTCTTTGATTTGTATTTTCTTTTTTTCCCTACAACATCATCTTCTCTGACATTCTTAGTCTCATCCAAGTTGATTATATCATTATGGCTACTCTGGGTATTTAATTGAAAATATTCTTCAAGTTCATCATGATCTGAGATATCAAGTTCACTTACTTCTTCAATATGTCATGTAGGTTCAGCCTAAGGTTGTGAATCTTGAAAATCTTCTTGTGATGAAGTAGCTTCTTGATTTTGGCTAGAAACATTTCCAACACCTTGAACAAAGTATGATGATAAGGTTTTGCATTTTTTTGACCTCTCTTGGCTTTCTCTAGGCCCATATTTTGGAGCCTTACCCTTATTCTTGTTCAACATCTTGATTCTTCAATGAAATAAAGGCTACTAGCGTACCAGTGAAAACAAAAATGTAAAAAAAAATGTTTACTTGTAGTTGTTGAAGAAGTGACAAATGACAATAGAACTATAATATACAATATTTACATAGTCATAGAATAATAATCACTTACCTTTTCCTCAAATTCAATTGTAATCACAACTCGCCAAACCAGTCAAGACTCAATAGTCTGAACTTTGTTATCAATCAAATTGAGCTGATCCAAATTATGTACAATAACATCGATGTATGAATGTATTTATACAAATATTTTTTGGTGAATTGGGCAGGAGGTATTAGGTTAGTGTCCAAATATTTGGCGAAGCTCGCTTAATTATAACATGTCATATTTTATTTCCTAGGTGATTATGAGTCATCCAATACCATAATCAATTAATAAAGGTGGCAAAAACCTATCGGTTTGAGACACGTGTCCATAAAATGGCTGGAAAAGTTGGGGCCACCTATATATATATATATATATACATATACATATATATATATATATATGTATATATATATATATATATGTATATAGTATATATATATGTATATATATATATATATATATGTATATATATATATATGTATATATATACATATATATATGTATATATATACATATATATATGTATATATATACATATATATATGTATATATATACATATATATATATGTATATATATATATATATATATACATATATATATATGTATATATATACATATATATATATGTATATATATACATATATATATATGTATATATATACATATATATATATGTATATATATACATATATATATATGTATATATATACATATATATATATGTATTATATATACATATATATATATGTATATATATACATATATATATATGTATATATATACATATATATATATGTATATATATACATATATATATCTGTATATATATACATATATATATGTATATATATACATATATATATGTATATATATACATATATATATGTATATATACATATACATATATATATATACATATACATATATATATATATATATATCTATATATATATATATATATATATAACACTATTGGTGAATATAGGTCATCCATTTGGGGCCGCTTAGAAATTATAGGCAAATGATAAAAATATATCGTGCCCAAAACGTATATGCCATTAGCGATAATGTGAAAGAAATGGACAAAAATTAATAAACCACTGGGTTATGGACCTGGGCATTGGACCTAATTTTAATAAATGCAGGGCAATAGGGTCACTCCCATATGGGAAAAAAATCACCAAATCGTAGGTTGTCAATAGGTGACATTCGCCAATTGGTGAATAATCACCACTAAAGTTTTCACTGCAAGTCTCCTCCAATGAGAAAGAAGTGTTGACTTTTGTGCCCCATGTGAGACAAAAAGGCCTTTTTCTTCTTTTTATAAAATAGGAATAATGCTTTACTTGTGCAACTTAGGATAAGAGGTAAGTGGGGGTTTTTTATTTAATAAAAGGGGAGGGAATTCCTTTTAATTAAATAAAGACTTAGGATAAAATGGTTAATCCATAGAGTATAATCGAATAAATGATAGAATTAGGATTTGATCAAGAAAATTGATTTAATTTGGAAAATATTGCAAAGCATTGATTCAAGAAATTGATAAATTGGTGAATGGGTGCCCAAAGTCTAGGCGACCATTTTAGGGTGCTTACATTTGCCCCTCTTTGGGTAATGTGTGATCATTCTAGGAACACATGTAGCCAAAGAATGGAATTGAAATGTGAGATTGATTTGGGATCACAAAACAACCCAGACGTGTGTTTGAAAAATGGGAACACATCAGGACAAAGATAAGTTGATTGAAAAAGACAAGGCCAACACCCCTATAAATAGGTAATTGTCAAGTCTCAAGCAAGGTTTGATTAACAGGTTTGATAAAGTTGAATCAAGGATTTAAGTTTGATAGGTACCACCCCCTCATAATTGAAATCGAAATGAGATAAAGGAGAAACAATAAATTGATAAATTTGATCAAATCAATAGAAATCATAATCGAAGATGAAAGATGATAGAATAACCATCAAGTAGTGAAGATATGCCCCAGTTTAACTAGGTTTAACTAAGAAAGATATAGGATAAAGATGAAGTTAAACCTGAGAGAGATGAAGTGAAGGAGATGAATGGAAAACTAGGGTAGTGAGAGAGATGGGGATGAAGAAATGAAGGTGCCCCAATGAAGATCGAATGATCAGGCCTCAAACGGTCACCCAACTAAAAGAAGGAAAAATTTTAAAATGCAATTTTGACTTATCAAGATGAACTCAAATTTTGAGTTCAATCTAGAAAATGGATCCAGGACATTGACATTAGCTAGGGGTGTTGTTTTCAAAAAATTCTAAGATGTTTGAAAATTAGGTCAAAAAGTCAAAATGCTATATAAGGGGTAAAAAGGTCATTTTCAAATTCATTTGTCTTATTGTGATTTTGAGATCTTTGAGAGATCTTTGAGAGATTAATGCTCAATAGGCATCGATTCCTATCCACACACATAAATTTGAGCATAGTCGATTGCACAACCAGCCTCCTTAGTGTGGTGCCCCTATAAGTTTTCAAAAAAACTAGCTGTTTGAGTCATTTATTGCATTTAAAGCATGTTTTTAAAGTTTTCAAATTATAGTAATGCAAAACATCATATGATACTTTAAAAGTATCATACGCTTGTTATACATTATATCATGTGATACTTTTGATGGCCACAAAGTATCGCACGACCATCCAAGAAAGTATCGCACGATCTTGGATGAAATGTCATGCGACATGGGATGAACTATCGCACGAGGTGAAAGTATCGCACCGCTATATAAAAAAGTATCACATGATACAATATCAACAAAAAGCATCACAAGAGTATAATAAGAAGTATTGCATGCTTTTAATTTGAACAATAGAATATGGGTACAGACAATTTTTGCATTTGATATTACTTGTACTGATTTTAGTCATCCATCATGATATGTTCTGACATCTAGTTTGTAGGTTTATGGCTTGCAGGAAGATTTTGCGGTGTTCACCATCAGAGCACTGAGAGTGGTCAGGCTATGCTGCATCCAAGATCTAGATGATCTAGGTAGAGATGACCTTATTAGCATGGGGTTTGGGTACCTGTTGGACATACCCCATATACGGGAAAACTATGAGTTGCTGACAACATTGGTAGAGAGGTGGCACAATGAGCATAACACCTTCCATCTACCGACTAGAGAGGCATCAATCACACTAGAGGATGTCTACTGGATCCTATGTGTACCCATCCATGGATATGTGGTGAGTATAATCATGTTTATAGAGTTTATTAATGTAATGTTTCCATATGATGAAAACTGACATGATTTTTTGTTCACACAAGTATACTATGATTAGACTCCCACAGATGGGAGATGGGCCATTCAGGACCTTTTCTAGGATGTGACCATTATTGATAGACATCTCAGCTAGGACCAACTGATAGAGGAGTATAGTTGGCATTACCCAGTGGCATGTATCATGTGCTCGATAGTAGCATAGGCTTTGATCATTAATCAGAGCCAAATGTGGTTCCCACTAGGCTGGGGGAGATTGGTAGTAGACTTGGTAGCACACCCAAGACAGATGGTGTGGGGCCCAACCATCCTAGTAGACATATACCATATGAGCTACATGAGATTGTATATAGGGATGGTAGATCTTGGGCATGTGGGGCCATGGGATTACCTACCTAATACAATAGATGCAAGTGTAGATGCGGCATATAGAGCAGAGCATCGAAGATGCCCATTTCCTAGATTTATAGTTCTAGATGCACAGCCACAAGCAACAGGTGGGGATGGTGATGATGATGATGGGGGAGATGGAGGAGGGGGAGGAGAGAGGAAGAGGAGGAAGAGGAGGAAGAGGAGGAATCTTTAGATGATGAGGAGGAAGAGGAGGATGCGGTGAGATTAGTTTGTTGATAGGTGGATGCAGGGTAGGAGCAGACTAAGGATAGGGGAGGAGAGGATCTTTGTGCTAGGATTTAGGTCTTAGAGACTGAGGTACAGTAGCTAAGGACTACTATTGCCATATGTGATCAATAGCTTCTAGATGCATGAGATGAGATAGCATAGTGGGAAAAAGTAGCAAGAGATGATCCCGCTGAGATCCAGAGGGAGGTAGGACGGGTGGCGTATTATCATATTCTATACATAGTAGTCATACCTGAGGGATAGAAGGTGCCACTCTACTTTGAGAGGGAAGGGAGATTAGACATGGTGGGTGATAGGATGGGACCACCACCTCCACATGATGGGGAGAGTCAGTTCTAGGTCTAGGGTTTAGATGTATAGTCATATCTTGACACTTTGATCTAGATTTTGGATCTCACATTGTACTTGTATCATGATATATATGAGATGACTGGATTTACGATGTATCTTGTGTACTTTTCTCACTTGTGATGGATGTTTTAGTATTATTGTCTTGTTATATTGCTCAAATGTATGATATATACTTATATATGCTCATGTATAGTCTCTCTCATAGATGTATGTTTAGTTCTCATGTTGTGATATAGACTCATGTTTCTAAAAATGATCTCTTTATGATATAGATATGATGATAATATTAACCCCTTGTGATGATAGGAAAAGGATATGATGTAAAATACAAGAAGTGAAAGACATGATCGAGAAGAAGTGGAAGGTGAGCGCAGTTGACCGACAAGTCCGTGAAAGATGAAAGGAGAGCTCTCTCCATATGAAAGATGCAAACTAAACTAACATGAACCTAAGAATGAAAGATACTATGAAAATTGGCTTACTTGCAAGGTCACAAAGCCATTAGACTCTAATAATCATCATCAAGCTTTATTGGTAGCATTGCAAGATCAGACAATACACACTAGTATAACTAAGGGTATATGAATATGATCTATATCATATAGGTATTGTGGGGAATCCCACCTAAGCATCAAAGACATGTAGGTCAAGATGACTAGTGTAGTGAGGTTCCCTAAGTTTAGTATAGCAAGATTATTCTCGCATCGGAGACACCAGAAAGTCAAGATGACTACAAGCATGCACTTGCCAAAAATAGTCAAGGATAATACATTGTAGATCCTAGTGTCAAGTGGAACAAGCATGAATGCTCATGACAGTTAGGATAAACAAAATATACCCATAGGTAGAAAAGAAATAAAACATGTCCTCATACCCCTAGTCTTCTAGCTCGACATCATAAAAAACTATTAGGAAGAGAATAGTCAGAAAAGAAATCATCATAGACAACACACAAAGAAGTAAAGTAAAGCAAGCATCAGCAAGTCAAGTGTTTAAGTGTTGTGTGTGTAGGTCATAGAGTCAAATTTTGAGTATCACATTTGCAAGTGAGAAATATTGCATTATTATAGACTATGGGTAGGATATCTGATAAGTGTTGAGAAACGACTTGACGCTAGGGGGGGGGAGTGTTGAAAAACACAGTTGGGGAGGTGTTGAAAAACTATCATTTGTGAGCTTTCCTAAAGACTAATGCATCCAAGAGACCAAACTAACACAGTTATGCCCCCTAGACAAAGACAAAGACCAATTCCCAAACCAAGGCAACAAGGACAAGGCATGATGGAGAAAGGCTAAGTGTCGAGGATGCCATGCTAAGAAATAGTTGTGCAAAGGCCTCAAGTAGTGTCTGTTTCCAAGTTTTCACCACTTGGTAGATTTTTGAGATTTTTCAATTTTTTTTTTTGTATGTTTCCTACCAAGGTGCCTGTTTCCCAGGTTTTCACCAAGGCACTTTTTTCTATTTTAAAAAAAAATAAATTAATTTTTTAATTTTTTAATTTTTTCCAAGACTTTATATGCTTTTTAGGATTTTTCGAGCATCATATATGAATTTTTTTTGGAATTTTTTTAGGATCAATAAATATATACAAAGGATGCCTCTAGATAGAACATGCATCATGGATAGAACTTCTTCAGGTGCATGAAATTGATAGGCTCGAGGAGCTGCTCTCCCTCTTTAGTAGATAATAAATAAGCACCTGTCCCAAAAGCTACAGTAATGATGTAAGGTCTAAGCCAATTAGGTTCAAATTTTGCCTTTTGATCTCTATGTTATTGGTTCTTAGGATTTTCACGTAGGACAAGATCTCCCACTTGGAATTCTCTAGGGCAAACCTTTTTGTTGAAGGCGTTGGACATGCACTTTTGATAAATCCTCATATGGTCAAATGATGCTTGTCATTTCTCATCTAGAAGTTCCAACTCTTGGAGTCTCATGGCATGGTATCCTTCATCTGTAACTAGACCTTTGAGGGAAACTCTAAGTGAAGGAATCTCAACCTCTAAAGGTAACACTACTTCAGAACCATATGTAAGGGTAAAAGGAGTAGCCCCCAGTAGGAGTATGAATACTCGTTCTATAAGCCCACAAAGCTGGATTTATCTATAAGTGCCAATCTCTACCATTCTTATGAACTGTTCTATATAGGATTTTAATAATGGTTTTGTTGGAAGCCTCTGCTTGACCATTTCCTTGTAGGATGTAAATGGAGGACCAATGTTGTTTAATCTTGAATTTTTGGCAGAGTTTCTTAAGGTCCTCATTTTTGAACTGACCTCCATTGTCAGTGATAATCTCATAAGGTACTCCATATCGACAGATGATATGGTTCATGATGAATAGAGAAACTTCATGAACTACAACTGATTTGGAATCTGATTGAAGAATCTATGATTAAAGATCACTGAGAATTTGTTGATTAAATATGTAATATGATTAAATTAGTATTTTTTTGTCATTGATGTCAACTAGTTTGACAACACTTATCTTGTAAGTTACTATACCGAGACATCTAAAGAAAGGTGAAAAAGATGAAGAATGGAGAAATCTACATGAGGAAAGATGAACATGATAGATGAGGATAAGGAAAACATTGAGTAACTTGATGATGAGTCTATGAATTGATGATATTGACTTTATTATGTTGCATTCATCCATGATGAAGTATAGAGCTGAAAGACACAAAGCAGTGTTGTCGGTAAATGAAGCATTTCTAGTATACACTGATGAAGTATAGTGTATACCAATTGTAGTATTAACTAGGTAGTATTCACCCACACATTTCTTTGTTAACCAAGCAGAATAGAATGAATTAAATGATTAGTTTAGCCAATAAGATTGATGAGCTAGCAAGAGTATAACATTGAGGTAATGGATAATGTTTGTTACACAGATCGATGATTGATGAAATTTAGGAAAGATCTAAAGGATGAAAATCAAATGTGTTATTGACACAAGTACCAAGAAAGTTTGAAGTGGCAAAATCTATGAATGTGGTTAAGCGGAAAAATTTGATGGTGGAGAAGAAAACAATTTACTCATCTATATAAGAGAACATAACTTCTTATTAAAAATGTTAGAAGAAGAAAAAACTACAGGAATATCTCGTGAACAAGGTTTTGATGCATTTTGATCATACTAGTTAAGTAAGAACCGAGCTGCATAATAATTACTGAGCCACAGAGAGCAATTATCGATGGATAGTAAGTTGATACAGTATTGAATCTGAAGTGAAATATTGATCAGAAGGATTTGTATGGACTAAAGATTGATCTGTAATCTGCAATCAAAGTTGTATTAAGGTAGGTCATTTACTATTACATATTTAACCATTGTATATAGTCAAAATCTCTTGACCGAGTGGACTCTGAAAGTCTTATGATGTATCATTCATAGAATGAACATTGTTATCCTGTCAACCCCATAGTGAATGTTGGTTGGACAATAACTTCTAGTCTAAAATCCTCTAACAAGGTCACACCTGACAGTGTGTTTGTAAACCTTTAACAGGGTTGGATCTTAACTGACCTCACTTCAAAAGAGTGAAAAATTTTGGGTTTCTGGTCCTAGGAGGTTTTTCCCTTTACAGGGTTTCCATGTTAAATCTCTTGTGTTATAATATCTGTGTGATATTATTCTTTACATGTTACATGTTAGATTTGATCAATAAAATGTTATAGTATTAGACTAGTAATCGATAAAAGCACAAATAGTGAAAGTTTTATTCTTTACCGATGAGAAAAAATTAGAGAGGATGTTTTGAATTATACATTTTGTTTTGGGACACTAGATAATTGATTCACCCCCCTCTCAGTTATTCTAACAATTGGTATCAGAGCATTGGTTGCTTGGAACAAAGTTTTAAGGACTTAAACATAAAGGTTGCACAATGTATAAGAGGGAAGTACCAAAAGTGAACAAAGAGAACTTCATAGTATGGAAAAGTAGAATGAAGTTGCACATATCTGAAATTGGGAACTTTGCACTAGATCTGATGGAGAATGGCTACATACAATCACCCACTAGTCCCTTAACTCTTGATCAACTTAAGGACAAGCATGAACACAATGTTACTATGATGGAACTTGTTGTTTCCTATACCGACATTGAATTTGAAGATATCAAGACATGCATGACTGCCAAATGAATGTGGGATAAATTAACACAAATATACAGTGGATATCTAAATGTCAAAAGAGCTCGAGCTGAAAGTCTGAGAGGTAGATTTGATGATATGAGAATGAAAGAAGGTGAGAACATTGTCCATTATTCAAATAGACTCAAAGAGGTGGTACATGCTATTAGAGCATCTGATGCAGTAATTGATGATGAAATAATGATAAGAAAGATTCTCAAAATTTTCTACCAGTTTATGCAATCAAGAATTTTGCAATTCATGAAACAAGAGCTACATCCAACATTACTCTTGACACTCTGATTGGTAAACTTACAACCTTTGAATTAAAAAACTTTGATAACAATGTTGTTCCTTCTATTGAATCTACTTTCATGTCTTCTTTGAAGATTGGAAAATTTAGGAGGAATAGTAAGAATTGTGATAGTGATGACAATACTAATGATGAACTTGATGAGCTTGAAGCACTTATAGCCAGAAGATTGCCCTAAGGAAAAGGAAGGTATAGAGGTAAACTACCTTTGGCATGCTTTAACTATAAAGAAGCCAGTCACATCACTACTAGATGTCCACAGAAGAAAGATGATGATAGATCCAAAGACCAATCTGAAGGAAGCTATGGGAGAAGAGTCATTAGAGGTTACTAACACAACAATAGAGACAACAAAGATGAATAAGGAAAAAAGGTATGTTACATAGCTGAAGATATTGAAATTAAATTTGATTCTGATGATGATATAGAAGTTGTATTTGTTGCTATGAAAGATGACTTAGAGGAGGAAGAGAAACATGAAGAGAAAGAACTGATCTCTAAAGTAAGTATAAATGATAGGTGGATCATAGACAGTGGCTGTACACATCATATGACTAGTGATGTAGAGAAGTTTGATCATCTTGTTGAATATAATGGAGGATCTTTGAGAATGGGAAATGATGCACCTTGTATGGTAAGAGGTAAAGGCTCACTGATGATCAATGATAGATTACAATGTGAAAATGCATACTAGGTATATGGACTAAACTATAATCTGTGAAGTGTGGCTCAGCTAAACAATTTGGGCCACTGACTATCTTTTGAGAGCAAAAAGGTCAAGATCTATGATGATGGAGGAAGACTTGTCAGAACTAAAACAAAATCTAGAGGTAATCTATTCTATCTTGATATGGATCAGTCTTCTTATTTGTTAATAAACGATGAAGATGTCTGGTTGTGGCACAGAAGGTTATGCCATGTGAACTTTGACAACATGATCAAGATTAGTAGAAAGAAAAGAGTTAGAGGATTTCCTAACTTGATAAAACCTAATCATGCCATGTGCCATGAATGTCAGAAAGGTAATATGACTAAATCTAGTTTTAAAAGAAAATACTATTCAATAAAGAAGATACTTGAGTTGGTTCATACTAATCTATGTGGTCCTATGAGAACTCATAGTTGTTCTGGTGATAGATATTTTATTCTTTTTCTTGATGACTATACTAGACTTATGACTGTTATGTTCTTGAAAGAGAAATCTAAAGCTTTCAAAATGTTTAAGTGGTATAAAGCTAAGGTAGAGAAAGAAAATAGAAAGGAAATAAAATGTTTAAGATCTGATAGAGGAGGTGAATTTATCTTTGACGAATTTACTAATTTTTGTAATGAGCATGGAATCAAAAGATAGGTATCTGCACCGAGGACACCTCAGCAAAATGGCATTGCTAAAAGGAGGAATAGGTCTATAATTGACTATGCTAGAACATTGATGATACAGAAGAATGTTGCTTAGACATATTGGAGGGAAGCTATTAGTACAGCTGTGTATGTTTTTAATCAAGTATAACTGAAGAAGGACTCCAACTGAACACCTTATGAACTATGGTTTGGACACAAACCTACTGTAAGTTATTTCATAATTTTTGGAAGTAAATGCTTTATTTTGAAAGATGAGAGAAATGGAAAATTTGATTCTAAAGGAGATGAAGGAATATTTCTAGGATATTCCACTACAAGTAAAGCATATAAATGTTTGAATAAGGCTACAAATAAGATAGTTGAAAGTACTAATGTTCATGTTGATGAGTTTGATGACAAGTACATAGAGGAAAGTACAAAGTAACCAGAAGACTATGATAGATTCACTTACATAGAACATCCATAGTATCTACCAACACCACAAATTGTGACAACTGGTCAGCAGGGAAACAATGTAGGACAATAGGCAACACAAACCGAGGAACAAGATGGAGCTATCAAGAAAGAAAATGACCCCGAGCAGGATGAGAAAGAAAGGAGAAATCAAGTTTTGGCTAGTTTTGTCAGAACACATCATCCTGAGACACAAATCATTGGAGATAGACATGTTGGAATTCAAACTAGAAACAAAACAAGACAAGGTACATGTCTAATTTGTGAATTTGAACCTAAAACTATGAAATTTGCATTAGAGAATGAAGAATGGGTTAATGCAATGAAGGAAGAAATAGAGAAAATAGAGAAGAACGAAACCTGGTCCTTAGTACCCCCAACCAAAAGATAAGAATGTTATCGGTACTAAGTGGATATACAGGAATAAATTGAATGAAAATGGTGAAGTCACAAGAAATAAAGCTAGATTGGTATTCAAGGGATATGCACAGGAAGAAGGCATTGACTATGGTGAAACAGCTGCACCTATTGCTAGATTAGAAGGAGTTAGAATGCTACTTACATATGCTGCACACAAGAAATTCAAGGTCTATCAAATGGACATGAAGTCAGCATTTTTGAATGGTATACTTGAAGAAGAGGTCTACATTGAACAACCTGAAGGAATTGTTGATCCCAACAATAAAGATATGGTATGTAGATTACATAAAGCTTTATATGGATTGAAGCAAGCACTGAGAGCATGGTATGAAAGACTGCATACTTACTTGTTAAGTATTGGATTTGTTAGAACAAGTGAAAACAACAATCTTGTCTACAAGGCATTTGCTGATGAAATGCAAAAGGAATTTGAAATTTCTATGTTCGGAGAGATTAAGTTCTTTCTTGGACTACAAGTGATTCAATAGAGTGATGGAATATTCATCACACAATCTAAATACATAAAGGAAGTACTGAGGACATTTGTCATGGAAGATGCTAAACCTATGGGAACACTAATGGCTACTAGATGCAAATTGACAAAGGAGGATGAAACTACAGAGGTAAACTAGACACTTTACCGATCCATGATTGGAAAATTAATGTACGTAGTTCATAGTAGACTAGATATAGTACATGTTGTGGGAATTGTTGCAAGATTTTCTACTAATCCTAGAGAATCACACATCATAGCTACAAAAAGGATCTTAAGATACTTGAAGAAAATAGATAATTATGGATTATGGTATCCTAAGGAAGAGGAGTTTGAACTGAAAGTTTACACTGATGCTGATTGGGTTGGAAATGTGGATGATAGAAAAAGAACTACCAAAGGAGCATTTTTCTTTGGTGAAAGACTTGTAACATGGACAAGTAAAAAGAAGGCTTGTATGTCTCAGTCTACAACTAAAATAGAGTATGTTGTTGCTGCTACTAATTGTTCAAACATTGCATATATCAAACAAGTGTTGTAAGGAATGAATGAGGTAATCACTGACCTAGTGATTATATATTGTGACAACACTAATGCTATTAATATTTCAAAGAATCCTATGATGCACTATGTTGGTTCCTGGAAAGGAGTTTACACTCAAAGAGACACCAATATTCCTATGATGGATATTAAGGATTGGTTAGTTCCAAATGTGGGCAATCTATAGGCAACTGGACCAACTATAGGGATGGATAATCCCTCTTATACTTCTGGCTCTGTCAAACCAAGGTGAGTACACCTGATCCAATAGTATTTAACTCTTAACTGATAGTCTTAACTCTACCCCTTATTTCTTTATTGGATCTTTCAACAAATGAAAACAGTGAGAGAATACTAAACAACAACCTATTGTTCATTGATCCTCCATCACTGGGTAGGACAATACATAAAAGTAAATAAAACTGAAATTACTGGTAGTGATTTTAAGATTTTGGGACTTTGAAATCTGAATCACCTTCTCAGAACAAAGATAGGAGAATACAGGCCAGTGTCCTATCCATTGGACAATAGAGTCAGAAAATAAAAAGGATCCCAAAACAAATTTGAGAACAATTGGTTTTTGAATAATAAATACAAATACCCCAACTCTTCCCTACTTACAGATAATCCTTATGCGAATTCAATGAACACATACTTTACTTTGAGTAATATTTAATCCAACCTTAGGTTAGAACTCAAAGCGAGATACATACACATAAACCCTAAAATAGGCTTAAAGATTCATAGAACAAACACAATGGAGAGGTAAAGATTTGATATTTGTATTAAGTATAACCATGATCATTTGCATACATCATATTCTGAATAAAAAACTTACTAGATAATGGTGCCAACTTGTATCACTTCTCTATTATCCTGACAAAATCATGCAAATTTACAATCCTCAACTGAGTAGCAGGGCTTCAGAATTCTCTTTTTCTTCTTACACCTAACTTACTCAATAGCTAGAATGACCATGGGAAATCTTTTTATATACAAGGAAATGCAATAAGCTTCCGGTCATTCTAGGGTTTACAAAATATCAACCCTAAAACTTTTCAACAACTATAATATTTACAATAAATACACTCAGTCACAATGGTGAGGAAAATGCATTTGAGCCGACCTTCTTCACGTCTTTTAATGCAATCTTTGGGCAGCTGTTAACAAATCTGATTTGTGATATTTGCTGTCCATTCTGTAATGAATAATTCCTCATATCTCAACCACCCTTATGACTCAAAATTTACTGTTCTGATCAACTTTATGAAGCTAGTGGTGTATCTTCACTCTCCACAGCTAGCATGTACTAAGATCTCCATTTATTATACACCTCTTCACTTGGGAACTCAAACTTAACAAATTCATCCTTCCCGGTAGACAACTGTTCCCATTCACTAATGATCTATATGATTTTCTGTTGAATGGTGTCAAACATTAACCTGGCATTTATCAACATTTAAGTTGTGCCACTAAAAGAAGACTTATCACTGAAAACATTATTGATTCATTCTGTGAGGAGTCCATCTAACTCCTCCCTCCACTAATAAGCTTCCTTAAATTCTCCTTTGTCTGTAAAAATAGGAGGCACCAGTTCATAACCTAAAAGCATTAATTCAGATTTCAACATACTTGTCCTCCTGATAAAAATATCCACAGAAATGTTGAAATGCACCAACTTCTTCACAATTTGATGCAATGGCTTTATTAAAGGATCCGGGTCCTCTTGTCCCTTTGATAACATACGAAATAGTTTTACATTGGGAGACCGTTCAATCCATCTCTTCAAAATTGGAGCCATTTCATCCTTTTCTTTATTAATAACCTTAAGCAAAGAAATTAACTTATCCATATGGCCATGTATAATAGAAGGCTTTAAATCTACAGCAAATTCCATAATCACCCCTACTATTTTTTCTTCATATTTCTAATTTACTAAAGTTGTGGCCTTTGCATTCTCATTCCTTTCCTTTTCCAATTGTTCCCTAATTTCCCTCAATTTATTTGTTTCCTCTGTCAGCTTCAGCTTCTCCCAAGCAACCCTTGCATCCATTTCTAATTCTGGGAGTGGTGAGTGTGGAAATTCAATTATTGGGCTTGAAGATGAAGCCACCGCAGGCTTATCAGAAATTGCTTATTGAGGAGATCTTTAGTCCTGTGGTCCTGATAATTGGACAATCAATTTGTCCTTTTGAATTAGCTCAACTTTGAGCTCATTATAAGATTTAAGGACCATTTCAAATTTGAGCCTAAGCTCTTCCTTTTCTCTGGCATCCTTCTCTGCCACACTAACATTGAACTTGGCAGTTTCAAGAATCAAATTAGAGGCCTCCACACCAGATGTTTCTCCCACTCTCTGAACCATTAGGCTCCCTGTATACCCTGTGGAGAAATCACTCTTCTTCCCTTTATTTTTGTCTTTATCTAAAGACCACATGACCAGAGCAGCATGATCTTCAGAAAAAGTAATTCCCCTAGCTGCCTGCTTAGCCTGTTCTAGTGTAGTTAGGGTCTTTACCTTGCTCTTCCTTACTTGGTCAAAAACAATGGCATCAACAATGTCCCATTCTGGTAGGATCAGAATCCTTGCTATATGAATCATGGCTCTCCCTTCTTCTGGAGTAATCTTCTCAAATTGTTTAGCCATTTGTGCCTTGGTCTCCTCCTCTATTTCTTTCACATCTTTATCAGGGGATTCTTCCTTCTTCTTCTCACAAATCTCCTTAAACTGATTGATTTTCATTCTCCATAAGAACTGTGAGAAGGCCCTGGTTTTAACAAAATCATCATCGGCAAGGAAAGACTCACTTGCCTATTTTAGAATAGGGTCTATTTGTTTACCCTCCAATTCCTCTACTGTGAGATCCATGGCCACCTCCTTAGGTGCCTCTGGCATTCCCTCTTGCAAATCTTCATTAAAAACAAAAAGATTTCCTTCATCCCTTAACTGCACCAGCTGCTCTACCACCCCATGCTCATCCAACTCAATAGGGGATTGAGAAGGAGAGTAAATCTCCTCTGCCGGTCCTTTTTCCTCTTGTTTTTGCCTTTTTGGGGAAGGTGCCTGCACTGCTGGATCACCAAGTGGTCTCTTCCCTCTTGAAGTGGAAGGAACATCTTCACTTCCTTGTTGTGAGGTTAGAAGGACAGTATGTCCACTCCTCTTTTCTACTGTGTACACACCCTTAGGGATCAACTTCATATATTTGGGCTAGTTTAAGATCTGCCTAGCCTTTTCTAGATCTGTCTTAGTCACAGATACCCTTTTCTCATTTACAGCACTCATGAGTCCCTCAAAATTCTCCATAAGGACATTAACCTTTCTAGCCCATGGTTCAAAACTAATCAATGGATCATAAGTTTTATCAAAGTTCTGAATAAAACCTATAGACTTGTTATAAATCACCCATTTTTCTTTCTTAATTTCCTGAGTTTGAAGGTCAAACTCATTTCTTATTATGTCTTCTGGAAAATTAAATTGATGCTCAATAAGAGCACACCTCACCTTATCTTTGAACATGCCTGAAAGGAAACCCTCTTTATCTGCACGCCTCACCACTACCTTTGACATTCTGTAGGGTTACAAAACCTTATGTAGGTGCACCCATCCTCCTTTCGTAATTACATACTGATGTGCCAGAGTTACATCAGGAAAGAAAGTTCCTCTACCTTTGCTAGTGAGTGTGGTTTCTTGCATATTTCCAATTTGTCTTAAGATCTCAGCATATCCTAGCTTCAATGGGACCTGATATGGCAAAATACAAGGTGCCACCTTACTACCATACACTCTAAACACTGTGGAGACTGGATACAAAATGATGTCTCCAAAATTATGGACAATGGTAATTTCCTTGCAGTAATCCATCGGCCTAATCAATCTTAATAACTCTTCTAGGATTCTTGGATTATCAATAAATAAAAGAGACCTAAGCCTCGATGCAAAATCCCTATCAAAGGCAATATAACTAGCATCAGTTCTGTCCCAGGACAAGGCTGTGGTCCACAATTGCACTGGGAGAGTCCTTCCATATCTTTCCTTCTCAATATTCATCGTTGTACTAAAAAACTTCTCACCCTTATACAAAAACATGTTTATAAGCATTGAGTACCACCCGAATGGTCTAGAGACCTTCATATTCTTAATTCCTATTAATCCTTCATGAATTATTTTAGCCAAATGAGAAGCAAAGTAAAAAATGAGGGCAAGCTGGGGGTGGAGTGACTGCACCATCATGAACATAAAAGGTACTGGCATATGAGTCTTCTCATCATGCCCTAGGATCAAAGATAAAGACTTATAAACTTCCTGTGCCTTTTTACTGAATAAATCTAACCTGATGGGCTCTGGTGTACTTGAACTGACAGCACACATTGATCCTATCTGATCAAAATATTGTCTTAGAGGTCCTGCCCTTAGATAGTCCTTCTATGCCTCATAAATCTTAGTGAACTCCATGAAATCTATTTTTTCCAACCCCACAGATGGTTCATTTAATGAGAAAACCTATCTAATCTCATCCTCGATAATGCTTATCAGGTCTCTTCCGCTTACATCCTTGACACATCTTGTCACAGGATCATAACATTTAGCAATCTGTATTAACAATTCATCATCCATGAAAACCCCAGGGCATACCAACCTCCCAATGTCAAACTGCCATACATTACTGAGGGGCGCACAAGCGTTCTTTTGTGAATATGCCGATTTAAAAAGAATAAGACCATTGTGCTTATTGCCCACTTTAGCATCTCTCATCCAATTCCCTCTGTCATAGAGACCCTCTGCAACTAAATCTATAGGATGTCTCAGAGTGAGCTCTTTTACTCTTTGTGCCCCATTATCAGAAAATGGGAGCAACTGCATCAAATCCTTGAAAATTCCTCTCTTACTATATTCTGTTTGACCAGACAAACTTCTCTTGGGTGGCATTTTGAAAATAGGGCTTCTTACTAAGATATGAATTTGCAATAAAACTTCAAACAATATCAACTGACCATATGAAAGAAAACCCCAGAAAGCTTTACAAATTTCAAATGACTTGAACACAAGAGTAAACCTACTAGGCACCTGAAAAATCTTCTGCTTGAAAGCACTGCATGGAAAAATTATCACCGAAGAACACACAAGAATAGTGAAGAAAAAGATTAATCAGATTCTGGTATATAACATCTGCTAATAGCTCATAATTCTCCTGCACGTAACAAATTTATTCCACCATTACTGAGGTTGGCAGCCCTATCACTCACTGGACGTCAAAACGTCATTTAAGAGAAAAATTCAAATTCAAGCCGTTGATATATTTCATTTTCAGCGCATCGGGCGGTAGAAAATCTTATTAGCAAAATCCTATAGTACTTTTAGCAAGCTAGTTCTCGACCAATGAGAACATTTAAAAATTAACATGTGCAGAAATAAATTCTTTAAGTTCATCCTAGTCTGAGTAGTGATCTTTACATGTCAACATCATCCGTGGCCAATCAAAATGACCACCTCATTAATAAATCTAACACAAAGGACCCACCAAAAGGCTTCCATCTCTTTATTCAAATCAATGGTTATCGCTAAACCACAAACTTAAAACTTGAGCATCTCATCCCAACGGTTTAACGACAACCATGGGATCTTGCAACATTTTAATCATCTAAGAAACTAAGGTCCCACTGTGACACATAAGCGGGCACATATCAAATCAAAACATGCCACACAGCAAAAAATTGACAAGTGGGCCCAGTCCCTTTCCCTTTCTAACTTGAAGCACTTTGAAAATAGTCAGATCACAGCTGTCATCCAACCAATAAGAAATAAACACGTCAAAGTGAACTGGCGCAACAAGGGGCCCACTGAGCATTTAAGTCTCTAAGAAGATTAGACGGTCATCGCTATACCGTGAACTTAAAATCTGCACATCTTTGATCAACGGTATAACGAGAACCATCCGATCAAACTGAAGATTAACCCTTTGGAAAACATGACCCCACAAATAAACACATCATCTTCTGTTAATCAAATCACATTGCGCCACATTTTCATACAGGCAGGTCCCTTCTGACTATCCTTTACCGTCTTTTAAAAATGCGTCAGCCGCCACCTAGCTTTCTGAGAACCAATAAGAACCACAAGAATTATAGTGACCTGGCACTAGTAGGACCCACCGAATCCTTTTCAAACATAGTAAATCTGATGATTGTCGCTATACCGCAAGCTTAACATGCAAGCATCTCGGATCAATGGTATAATGACCACCGTAGATCTTCTCCACCCTTTAAAGTCTGCAAACTCTTCCTCCAATTAGGCCCGCCTTTGAGACAGGTGGCAACTCATCGCTATATCACATGTTAAAGAAAACTAACAACTGGGGTCTTGCGGTGTAATGACAGCCACTCGTTTTAATTTAGTGAGAACTTTAGGAAAATATACCAAAAACCTAGGCCTGGAGAAATAAAAAAGAGAAGAGGGGGACGGGGGCTAACAACTTTCTAACCACAAACACATGACTTAAAAAGGTTAAAGGCACATGTGAATTAGCACCTTTAGTGAATCAAAAAAGGTAACACGAAAATACAAAAAGGAACAAACCAACCTAGGGTTTGGAAACGAGGGAGGAAACCCAAGCCAAAAATGCGGAGCCAAAAAAAATATTTTAAAAAGTGATAACAGTGGCTCTTGCTTGGGGACATGTATCTCCTGCAGATACATTGAGAAACCAGAATCTCCTGGTGCAGCAGACCAGAAAAAAACTTAAGCCTAAAGCAGGGAACTATATACAAAAATTTACAACCAGAGCTGTACAGGGATCACCAACTTTTAGGAAAAGTAAAACTTTAAGAACTGCCCATGAACAGGCAATTCCAGGGGTTCACCCACCAAATTTGTCAGATAATAAGAATTCACTCCCCACCTTTCTTCAATAATAAAAGGCCCTAACCAAACAGGGTCAAACTTTCCATGCCTGCCTTTGTCTTCAAGCCTTGCATTCCACATTAAAACCATATCTCCCTTTGTGAAATATTTTTGGGTAGTCCTCTTATCATACAAGACTTTACATTAGGCCTGCACCCTTTCATTCTTGTCATGTGCACTAACCCTTAATTCATTGAGTTGAATCAAATCGTTCATCCTGACTGCCATGTCTTCTTCTATATCATCATCATAAGCTTGAATGAACTGGTACATCTGTAGAAAATTATTTTGAGGTAGTCTAGCATTAATCCCATATACTAAATCAAAAGGGGAACATCCTATTGCTTTTTTCACTATAACCCTATCAGCCCATAAAGCTTGTAATAATTTTGAATCCTAGGCTTTCTTGTTTTTATCCAGAACTCTCTTCAGAATCTTGATCAAGATTTTATTACTGGATTCTGCCTGGCCATTTCCTTGTGGGTGGTAAGCAGATGAGTATGAAATTCTAATACCATTATGCCCACAAAAATCAACAAACTCTTTTGATCTAAAACATAATGCATTATCAACCACCACAGTTTCTGGGCAACCAAATCTTGTCAAAATATTTTGCATCATAAAGTCTGTCACTACTTTGCTAGTTTCCCTTCTTGTAGGGATTGCTTGAACCCATTTAGTAAAATAATCAGTTGCCACCAAGATATAAGAATGCCCACCACTAGACCTATTAGGGATCTCCCCAATGAAATCCATACCCCACTTCTGAAAAGGGGCTTGAACAGAAACAGGCCTGAGTGGAACATTCCCATTGAATTTCAACTTTCCTGAAAACCTTTGGCAGGGATCACATCTTTTAAAAAACTGATGGGCATCTTTAAAAAGTGTAGGCCACCAAAAACCTGCTCTAATGATCTTGTGAGCTGTAGTTTTAGCCATATAATGCCCTCCACAGACTCCACTATGCATATTTTTTATCAGAAGTTCGGCCTTTTCCTGATCTACACATCTGAGTAAAACACCTTCATTGCTCCTCCACCAGAGCTCACCTTTTATAATTGCATATTTCATTGATTGGAGTCTGATAGTTCTTTTCTTATTATTATCCATCTCAGGGGGTAGGATCATCTTTTGCAAATATTGCACAACATCTTTGTACCATTCACAACAGTCCATATTGCAAATATAAGGTCTCTGATCCTCTTCCAACATGTTTATTTGGTTTGCATTTAGATTACTCTGGGCCATCAACTTTGCTAGGCCTAATCCTCTTACCAGCTTTGTTATGTGGATATCAATGTTAAACTTTTGAATCCTATTTATCCACCTACATCTCCTTCCTGAGACCTCCTATTGGACAAGGATATCCTTGACAGCAGCACTTGGTACATAAGCAATCATAGTAGCCCGTACCAAATAACACCTAAATGTCTTGATAGCCTTGACTAGAGCATAAGCTTGTTTTTCAATAATATCATAATTCAATTCTGTCGCCTACAAGGTTTTGCTGAAAAAGGAAATGGGTTGCTCAAAACCCTCAGCATTTTTTTGTAATAATACTACAGCAATAGTGTGGGCTGATGCAAAAGAAAAAACTTGCATTGGCTTGCTATAATCTGGCACCTTTAAGACTGGGGCATGCTTTATGGCCCTTTTAATGTCATTGAAAGCTTGAATAGCTTCAGTGTTCCACTCAACCTTCGCTCCTTTCTTCAACATTTTGGATATGGGAATGCTAATCTCTACAAAATTTGTTATAAACCTTCTTAAGAAGTTGACCTATCCTAAAAAAGACTGAATTCCTTTAACATTTTTTGGTAAAGTTAACTTGTCAATAGCTTCAACTCTTTCTGGATCTATCCTCACACCATCTTTTGAAACAATGTGCCCAAGTAGCTTTCCTTCTGTTACACCAAAAGCACACTTCTTTGGATTCAGAGATACCCCATACTCTAATGTTCTGGTAAAAATGTTTTCAAGATGTTGACAATGTTGTTCTTCCTTTGCTGAGAAGGCTGTCAAATCATCCTGATAAACCACCATGAATCTATCAATAAAATCTACAAAGGCTACATCCATGGCTCTTTGAAAAGTGGCACCAGCATTTGTCAACCCAAAAGGCATTCTTACATAGACATACGTTCCCCAAGGAGTTGTAAATGCGGTCTTGAATTGTTCTATGTCTTTGACCATGACTTGATTGTAACCAGAAAAGCCATCCATCATGGACATCAACTCTGACCCAGTGACCCTTTGCAACATATTCTCCATGTTTGGTAATCCATAATTATCTTTCAGAGAATTTATATTGAGATTCCTAAAATCCACGCATAGCCTGATATCACCATTTTTCTTTCTAACTGGTACCAGATTTGAAACCCAAGTGGAATGCCTAATAGGTTCAATTATTCTAGCATCTATCATCTTCTTGAGTTCACTCTACATTTTAGGTGCCAAAGTAGGGTTAACAGGTCTCAACTTCTATCTAAAAGGCTTTGTGCCTTCCTTGAGGGGAATCTCATGCGGAAAAAGGTCTTCCCTATAAGCCTTAAGATCGTCATAAGACAAGGCAAAAACATGCCTAAATCTCCTAAGGAGATCAATAAAAAATTTTCTAATTCTTGGGGATAAAGACCTGCCTATATAGACCTTCCTAGGGGCTATTTTTGTGCCCAAATTTATTTCCTCCAGCTCATCAGTTTTAGCAAAATTAGCATGGAAAATTTTATCCTTGTTGTCAAATGCTCTTTCAAGAGCAACCAATCCTTTAGGAACTTTGTTTGATTTCAATTGCAACACTTCTTCCCCAAAAATAACATCCTTGCCATTCACTGTATTAACATAAGAGCTAAAATCCATTTCTTTGTTACCAAAGTGAGACTCACAATGGAGAAATCTTAATATGTCCTGATCATCAAAAAAAACTTGCCAATTATCTAGATTGTCAGGGATGGAAGGCCTGGTCTGTACCTCCACATTTGAGACATCTGCAAAAGTAGCATCCTCTGGTCTAAGGGCAATATTTGCTAATAGGTCAGCCATTCTATTAGAACTTCTCTCCATCCAACAGATATTAAAAGCACTAAAGCTTTCAATCTCATCCCACATAGCATTCCTATATTGTTTCAACTTTTGATTCTTGGAAGCATACTTTGACCTTATTTGGGATACAACCAATTCAGAGTCACCAACTACTTTTAAACATCTTATGCCATGTCTTGATGCCAGTCTCGGACCAATTAATAGAGCCTCATACTCTGCAACATTATTTGTGCAAGTAAACAAGGAAAATGTGTACTTGAAAGTTTTTCCATTAGGAGATATGAGCAATATTCCAGCTCCAGACCCTTCCCTGCTACTTGCACCATCAAAATACATAGTCCAAAGATCATTTAGGTCAATCCATCCTTCTTGATTTTCTGATCTATAAGTAGGGTCAACACCTTCATCTTCCTCCTTGTCTTGGACCTTGAAGGCATTGATGTCAGTATCAAGGAAACAATTCATATTGTCCAGCTCCTCTTCTTCTATCATGTGTGGAGTTCTGGATTCTCTAGTAACCCTGATACTTTCTCCCTCAAAATTGAAAGTGGAAAATGATAAGTCACACTGTATGCTTCCTCCCATAGATGCACTCCATTTTCTTGATAGCAGCATCCCATACTGGGGAGGAATATCCACTACTAAAACACTCATAGTCAATAATTTATTAGGATAAGCATCCAACCTATAAGGCAAGGCTTTAATGGTACCAACAACTGGTACTTCTCTTGAATCCATTGCCTGGCAGCTACCATGGGGTGAATCCACTTTCAATCCTAAAGACTTCATGATCTCAGTTGGCATAACAATATTTGATGCTCCAGAATCAATCATGCAATTTTTTAGCAACTTTCCATTTATTTGTAAAGTCAAGAAGAAAGGGTCAACCGTTCCTACTATGGTATTGACAACATTTGTATCCAAGTAAATCTGAGAAATTTCAGAAACAATCTCCTCACTATAGTTTTCATCTTTATCATTTACCACTGCTATTTGCTTTTCAGTTCCTCCTAAATTTTGAGGATCGGTATGTATTGTGCTCTGTACCCATTTTAAAGCATTCTTCTTATGTTCATCTATTCTCATCATTTCTAATAATAGAACTTTGATAGTGATTTGAGACAGTAATTTATTCATATCAACTGGAATATATTTTGAATCAACTACCTCTGATTTTAGATCCTCAGTTGTTTTATCAACCTCCTGGATGGGTACCTTTGTAGGCATATCAACTTGAGCTTTGTCCTTATTTTGTATAGCAGGTGATACCTCAGCTGCTGGCCTTGGCTTTACTTTATACACAACATTGGGTTTGACATTCCTCTTTATCTTAACCTTATCAGTATGAGGGGAATCCTTTATCTTTTCTTGTGATTTTTTCTTTATAAAAATGCCAGCAGGCTTGGGATCTGAATCACCCACCACTCTATTCCTCAAATTATAATTTGCCTTTGCCTGAGTAACCAAATTTGCTATTATCAAAGTGATCTCTTCATCAGAGGGCCTTCTCAAGGTAGTAGCTGAGTCATTTTTTTGAACATTACATTGAATGTTGTCTGGCTCACTATCTTCATTATCTGAAAAGACCTGCTGATGGTACAATTCATTTCTAGCTTGGGAAAATGAGGCATCCTAATTTTTATCTTCCTCAGCAGAATATATTTCACTCAAAATATGAGAAGAAGTCATCCCACACCCCTGATCATCATAAGGCTGCTCTTCCGTGCACTCTTGTTCTTCCTAAGGAGATATGTTTTGGGATATGACACAATAATCAGGGTCATGGGGTGATTGACAGACCATGCACCATGGAATATCTTCCACTGCATTCATTAAATTTCTTTATAATGGGTCAGGGGTTCTATTATTTGGTCTATCCCCCTTGTCTGGGCTAAAAGGTTTTCCATCCTTCCATTGAGTATTGTAAGGAAAGTTCTGCATCCTTGGCAATTTATTAAAATTGTTGAAGGGAGGGTTGTCTCCTCCTGCAGCTTTATTATTTTTGTTTTCACCAGGTTTCAGATCCTTGATTTCCTTAAGAATTTGTTTCAGGCTTTCCTCATCCTTTGGTTTAACACTTTGGGGCTTTCCTTGATCCTTTCTATTTAACAAAGGTGATCTGTTATATTCTCTCCTTCCCAACTTCCCTGAGATTCTCCGATTACTTTCTATATTCACAGCTAACTTGTAGGCTTCAACAAGGCTCCTTGGGTTTTTGTCTCTCAATAAGTAACCCATTTTTTAGTCTAAAGCATTTAAATATGTAACAAGGCATACCCTGTCATCCAATCTAATGAGTTGTAATAGTTTATGCATGGCCTTTTGAAACCTGACATTAAATTCAACAACATCTTCATTGAAATCCTTTTTTATGTTATTAAATTCATTCAGCATAAAGCCCTCATGTGTCTTATCACCATACTGCTCTTTAAAACAATGCCTAAGCTAATTCCATGAACCTATGCTACCAGGAGGCAAAGCTCTAAACCAGTCTCTTGAATCTTCTGTTAGAGATTGCACAAATAATTTCATAATAACATCATCTGGTACAATATTGTAATCATCAATAACATCATTAAATTTTTTTAAATGTTCTTCACAAGTTACAACATTACTTTCTGTAAATTTAGGGAGCTTTTTTCTAATTTTTTCAAGGATGGGGTTGGGATAACCAGGAATGCCATTGAAAACCAACTGCTTGCACCTTTCATGTATAACACCTAAATTCAGAAAACTAGCACCCTAGGATGTGGATGCATTTGTATTTGTAGTAGAAGAACCATTAAATCCTCTTGGTGGGGGAAAGCCATCTATCTAATTAGTTGGGTGTGCAACACCAGCTCCTTGTGTCATATTCAAAAAACTAGAATCCGTAGGTCCTACAGACCTCTTAAGAAAATCAATTTTCTTTTTCATTTCTAATGTTGCTACTTCTAATTCTACCTTTTCCAAGTGTTTAGCTAGCAACTCTTGCTCCTTCTTGGCTTTTTCCAAATCTGCCTCCAGTCTCAAAGACTGGTCAAGATTTTGCTTAGGGTTGATAGGTTCATTGATTGAAATACCTTTGTCTTTTTGTTTTCCCTTATCCTTTGGAACAACAGGCAGCTCATTTGTCAGTTCAGGGATGGGAATATAGTTTATAGCCTCTAAGTTTAACAGTTGTCTTTTTAACTGTTCATCCCTTATCATAGCTTGTCTAATTCTTTCTTCCTTATCCCTTTACCTTTTTTCTCTGATAGCAGCCTGTTCCTGAATCCTTCTTTCTAGTTGATGAACTTCCTCAAATATATCTTCAGAGTCAGGCAAAGTCATTTCAGTTTCATTCTATTGTGTTTGAGGATTTTCTTGCTGACCCTAAGAGTCTTGAAGGCCCTGTGGTATTGAGGAACCAAGGGTGAAAGGAGGAAGAAAATCCTGACCCCCTCTACTCTTACTTCTTGACCTTCCTTTCCTTTGTGAATTCTTTCTCTTATTCTGGGATATTCCTTCACCCTCCCTCTCTGTGGGTGAGTAATAATCTTCATATTGATTAAGTCCCAAATCAACTGCCTCCTCATATTCTGAGGCATTTCCTTCTTGACTAGGAGGAGGAATATTATGTTGTCTAGGGTTTCCCCTCTATCTCCAAGTCATAAACATATCGCTGGTATCTTTGTCCTTCTTACCTTGGTTTCTTCTAGATGTAATAGGAAGCTCACCCTGCAGACTTTCCTTAGGGTGTTCCCTACTATATGACCTTGTATTTCTGAAACTCATACTGCTATATTTTATAAAGCACTAATCATAAAAAAGTTTAGAGTCGCCACTCACAAAGTGTGAGATAATATCAAAACCTTTAAAACTGACTCTTTGTACTTTTAATGGAAACCACTGGATATGATAAACAAGCTGGCTAGGAGTCAAAGCTCTACTCGTACCCACATTGTTTATGCTAATTTGTAACACCAAAGATATCAACTGATTTAAATAGCCAGGTCAGGAGTCTAGCTCAACTTGGAACCTACACTATTTTCTTCTGATTACAATCTCTATTCCCCAGCAGAGTCACCATTTTGTTGGTGACTCGGATGGGTCAAATCTATCTAAGTTATATAATATTGATAATCTGTGATGTAGCAATAACTAGAGATTCTTGACAAATCTATTCTTTTGTTATGTCCTCCCCAGCAGAGTCACCATTTTGTTGGTTCCTAGAAAGGAGTTTACACTCAAAGAGACACCAATATGCCTATGATGGATATTAAGGATTGGTTAGTTCCAAATGTGGGCAATCTATAGGCAACTGGACCAACTATAGGGATGGATAATCCCTCTTCTGCTTCTGGCTCTGTCAAACCAAGGTAGGTACACCTGATCCAATAGTATTTAACTCTTAACTGATAGTCTTAACTCTGCCCCTTATTTCTTTATTGGATCTTTCAACAGATGAAAATAGTGAGAGAATACTAAACAACAACCTATTGTTCATTGATCCTCCATCACTGGGTAGGACAATACATAAAAGTAAATAAAACTGAAATTACTGGTAGTGATTTTAAGATTTTGGGACTTTGAAATCTGAATCACCTTCTTAGAACAAAGATAGGAGAATACAGGCCAGTGTCTTATCCATTGGGCAATAGAGTCAAAAAATAGAAAGGATCCCAAAACAACTTTGAGAACAACTAATTTTTGAATCATAAATACAAATACCCCAACTCTTCCCTACTTACTGATAATCCTTATGCGAATTCAATGAACACATACTTTACTTTGAGTAATATTTAATCCAACCTTAGGTCAGAACTCAAAGTGAGATACATACACATAAACCCTAAAATAGGCTTAAAGATTCATAGAACAAACACAATGGAGAGGTAAAGATTTGATATTTGTATTAAGTATAACCATGATCATTTACATAAATCATATTCTAAATAAAAAACTTACTAGATAATGGTGCTAACTTGTATCACTTCTCTATTATCCTGACAAAATCATGCAAATTTACAATCCTCGACTGAGTAGCAGGGCTTCAGAATTCTTTTTTTCTTCTTACACCTAACTTACTCAATACCTAGAATGACCATGGGAAATCTTTTTAGATACAAGAAAATGCAATAAGCTTCCGGTCATTCTAGGGTTTACAAAATATCAAACCTAAAAATTTTCAACAACTACAAAATTTACAATAAATACACTCAGTCACAATGGAGAGGAAAATGCAGTTGAGCCGACCTTCTTCATGTTTTTTAATGCAATCTTTGGGCAGCTGTTAACAAATCTGATCTGTGATATTTGCTATCCATTCTATAATGAATATTTCCTCATATCTCAACCACCCTTATGACTCAAAATTTACTATTCTGATCTACTTTATGAAGCTGGCGGTGTATCTTCACTCTCCACAGCAGGCATATACTGAGATCTCCATTTATTATACACCTCTTCACTTGGGAACTCAAACTTAACAAATTCATCCTTCCCGGTAGACAACTGTTCCCATTCACTAATGATCTGTATGATTTTATTTTGAATCGTGTCAAACATTAACCTGGCATTTATCAACATTTTAATTGTGCCACTGAAAGAAGACTTATCACTTAAAACATTATTGATTCATTCTGTCAAGAGTCCATCTAACTCCTCCCTCCACTGATAAGCTTCCTTAAATTCTCCTTTGTCTGTAAAAATAGGAGGCACCAGTTCATAACCTGAAAGCATTAATTCAGATTTCAACATACTTGTCCTCCTGATAAAAATATCTACAGAAATGTTGAAATGCACCAACTTCTTCACAATTTGATGCAATGGCTTTATTAAAGGATCCGGGTCCTCCTGTCCCTTTGATAACATACGAAATAGTTTTACATTGGGAGACCTTTCAATCCATCTCTTCAAAATTGGAGCCATTTCATCCTTCTCTTTATTAATAACCTTAAGCAAAGAAATTAACTTATCCATATGGCCATGTATAATAGAAGGCTTTAAATCTATTGCAAATTCCATAATCACCCCTACTATTTTTTCTTCATATTTTTGATTTACTAAAGCTGTGGCCTTAGTGTTCTCATTCATTTCCTTTTCCAATTGTTCCATGATTTCCCTCAATTTATTTGTTTCCTCTGTCAGCTTCAGCTTCTCCCAAGCAACCCTTGCGTCTATATCTATTTCTGGGAGTGGTGAGGGTGGAAATTCAATTATTGGGCTTGAAGATGAAGCCACCACAGGCTTATCAAAAATTGCTAATTAAGGATATCTTTGGTCATGTGGTCCTGATAACTGGACAATCAGTTTGTCCTTTTGAATTAGCTCAACTTTGAGCTCATTATAAGATTTAAGGACCATTTCAAATTTAATCCTAAGCTCTTCCTTTTCTCTGGCATCCTTCTCTGCCACACTAACATTGAACTTGGCAGTTTCAAGAATCAAATTAGAGGCCTCCACACCAGATGTTTCTCCCACTCTCTGAACCATTAGGCTCCCTGTATACCCTATGGAGAAATCACTCTTCTTCCCTTTATTTTTGTCTTTATCTAAAGACCACATGACCAGAGCAGCATGATCTTCAGAAAAAGTAATTCCCCTAGCTGCCTGCTTAGCCTGTTCTAGTGTAGTTAGGGTCTTTACCTTGCTCTTCCTTACTTGGTCAAAAACAATGGCATCAGCAATGTCCCATTTTGGTAGGATCAGAATCCCTACTATATGAATCATGGCTCTCCCTTCTTCTGGAGTGATCTCAAATTGTTTAGCCATTTGTGCCTTGGTCTCCTCCTCTATTTCTTTCACATCTTTATCAGGGGATTCTTCCTTCTTCTTCTCACAAATCTCCTTAAACTGATTGATTTTCATTCTCCATAAGAACTATGAGAAGGCCCTGGTTTTAACAAAATCATCATCGGTAAGGAAAGAGTCACTTGCCTATTTTAGAATAGGGTCTATTTGTTTTCCCTCAAAATCCTCTACTGTGAGATCCATCGCCACCTCCTTAGGTGCCTCTGGCATTCCCTCTTGCAAATCTTCATTAAAAACAAAAAGATTTCCTTCATCCCTTAACTGCACCAGCTGCTCTACCACCCCATGCTCATCCAACTGAATAGGGGATTGAGAAGGAGAGTAAATCTCCTCTGCCGGTCCTTTTTCCTCATATTTTTGCCTTTTTGGGGAAGGTGCCTGCACTGCTGGATCACCAAGTGGTCTCTTCCCTCTTGAAGTGGAAGGAACATCTTCACTTCCTTATTGTGAGGTCAGAAGGACAGTATGTCCACTCCTCTTTTGTACTGTGTACACCCCCTTAGGGATCAACTTCATATATTTGAGCTGGTTTAAGATCTGCCTAGCCTTTTCTGGATCTGTCTTAGTCACAGATACCTTTTTCTCATTTACAACACTCATGAGTCCCTCAAAATTCTCCATAAGGACATTAACCTTTCTAGCCCATGGTTCAAAACTAATCAATGGATCATAAGTTTTATCAAAGTTCTGAATAAAACCTATAGACTTGTTATAAATCACCCATTTTTCTTTCTTAATTTCCTGAGTTTGAAGGTCAAACTCATTTCTTATTATGTCTTCTGGAAAATTAAATTGATGCTCAATAAGAGCACACCTCACCTTATCTTTGAACATGCCTAAAAGGAAACCCTCTTTATCTGCACACCTCACCACTACCTTTGACATTCTGTAGGGTTGCAAAACCTTATGCAGGTGCACCCATCGTCCTTTCGTAATTACATACTGATGTGCCAGAGTTACATCAGGAAAGAAAGTTCCTCTACCTTTTCCAGTGAGTGTGGTTTCTTGCAAATTTCCAATTTGTCTTAAGATCTCAGCATATCCTAGCTTCAATGGGACCTGATATGGAAAAATACAAGGTGCCACCTTACTGCCATACACTCTAAACACTGTGGAGACTGGATACAAAATGATGTCTCCAAAATTATGGACAATGGTAATGTCCTTGCAGTAATCCATCAGCCTAATCAATCTTATTAACTCTTCTGGGACTCTTGGATTATCAATAAATAAAAGAGACCTAAGCCTCGATGCAAAATCCCTATCAAAGGCAATATAACTAGCATCAGTTCTATCCCAGGACAAGGCTGTGGTCCACAATTGCACTTGGAGAGTCTCTCCATATCTTTCCTTCTCAATGTTCATCGTTGTACTAAAAACCTTCTCACCCTTATATAAAAACATGTGCATAAGCATCGTGTGCCACCTGAATGGTCTATAGACCTTCATATTCTTAATTCCTATTAATCCTTCATGAATTATTTCAGCCAAATGAGAAGCAAAGTCAAAAATGAGGGCAAGCTGGGGGTGGAGTGACTGCACCATCATGAACATAAAAGGTACTAGCATATGAGTCTTCTCATCATGCCCTAGGATCAAAGATAAAGACTTATAAACTTCTTGTTCCTTTTTACTGAATAAATCTAACCTGATGGGGTTTGGTGTACTTGAACTGATAGCACACATTGATCCTATCTAATCAAAATATTGCCTTAGAGGTCCTGCCCTTAGATAGTCCTTCTATGCCTCATAAATCTCAGTGAACTCTGTGAAATCTATTTTTTCCAACCCCACAGATGGTTCATTTAATGAGAAAACCTATCTAATATCATCCTCGGTAATGCTTATCAGGTCTCTTCCGCTTACATCCTTGACACATTTTGTCACAGGATCATAACATTTAGCAATCTATATTAACAATTCATCATCCATGAAAACCCCAGGGCATACCAACCTTCCAATGTCAAACTGCCATACATTACTGAGGGGTGCACAAGCATTCCTTTGTGATTATGCCGATTTAAAAAGAATAAGACCATTGTGCTTATCGCCCACTTTAGCATCTCTCATCCAATTCCCTCTGTCATAGAGACCCTCTGCAACTGAATCTCTAGGATGTCTTGGAGTGAGCTCTTTTACTCTTTGTGCCCCATTATCAGAAAATGGGAGCAACTGCATCAAATCCTCGAAAATTCCTCTCTTACTATATTCTGTTTGACTAGACAAACTTCTCTTGGGTGGCATTTTGAAAATAGGGCTTCTTACTAAGATATGAATTCGCAATAAAACTTCAAACAATATCAACTAACCATATGAAAGAAAACGCCACAAAGCTTTACAAATTTCAAATGACTTGAACACAAGAGTAAACCTACCAGGCACCTAAAAAATCTTCCGCTTGAAAGCACTGCATGGAAAAATTATCGCTAGAGAACACACAAGAACAGTGAAGAAAAAGATTAATCAAATTCTGGTATATAACATCTGCTTACAGCTCACAATTCTCCTACACATAACAAATTTATTCCACCATTACTGAGGTTGGCGGCCCTATCACTCACTGGACATGAAAATGTCATTCAAGAGAAAAATTCAAATTCAAGCCGTTGATATATTTCATTTTCGGCGCATCGGGCAGTAGAAAATCTTATCAGCAAAATCCTATAGTACCTTTAGCAAGCTAGTTCTCGACCAACAAGAACATTTAAAAATTAACATGTGCAGAAATAAATTCTTTAAGTTCATCCTGGTTCGAGCAGCGATCTTTATATGTCAACATCATCCGTGGCCAATCAAAATGACCACCTCATTAATAAATCTAACACAGAGGACCCACCAAAAGGCTTCCATCTCTTTATTCAAATCAATGGTTGTCGCTAAACCGCAAACTTAAAACCTAAGCATCTCATCCCAATGGTTTAGCGACAACTGTGGGATCTTGCAGCATTTTAATCATCTAAGAAACTAAGGTCCCACTGTGACACATAAGCGGGCACATATCAAATCAAAACATGCCACGCAGTAAAAAATTGACAAGTTGGCCCAGTCCCTTTCCCTTTCTAACTCAGAGCACTTCAAAAATAGTCAGATCATAGCTGTCATCCAACCAATAAGAAATAAACACGTCAAGGTGAACTGGCGCAACAAGGGGCCCACTGAGCATTTAAGTCTCTAAGAAGATCGGACGGTCATCGCTATACTGTGAACTTAAAATCTGCACATCTTTGATGAACGGTATAACGAGAACCATCCAATCAAATTGAAGATTAATCCTTTGGAAAACATGACCCCACAAATAAACACATCATCTTCTGTTAATCAAATCACATTGCACCATGTTTTCATACGGGCGGGTCCCTTCTGACTATCCTTTACCGTCTTTTAAAAATGCGTCAGCCGCCACCTAGCTTTCTGAGAACCAATAAGAACCACAAGAATTATAGTGACCTGGCACTATTAGGACCCACCGAATCCTTTTCAAACATAGTAAATTTGACGGCTGTCGCTATACCACAAGCTTAACGTGCAAGCATCTCAGATCAACAGTATAACGACCACCATAGATCTTCTCCACCCTTTAAAGTCCACAAACTCTTCCTCTAGTTGGGCCCGCATTTGAGATAGGTGGCAACTCATCACTATATCGCATGTCAGAGAAAACTGACAACCGGGGTCTTACGGTGTAATGACAGCCACTCATTTTTTTTTAGTGAGAACTTTAGGAAAATATACCGAAAACCTAGACCTGGAGAAATAAAAAGGAGAAGAGGGGGATGGGGGCCAACAACTTTCTAACCACAAACACATGACTTAAAAAGGTTAAAGGCACATGTGAATTAGCACCTTTAGTGAATCGAAAAAGGTAACACGGAAATACAAAAAGGAACAAACCAACTTAGGGTTTGGAAACGAGGGAGGAAACCCAAGCCAAAAATGCGGAGCGAAAAAAAATATTTGAAAAAGTGATAACACACTCTAAGACAAAGCATATATCTATTAAGTATCATTACTTAAGAGAACAAGTGCAAGAGAAGAAAGTAAAGTTAGAATTTGTTACATCTAAAGAACAACTTGTAGATATTTTTACAAAACCCCTACCAAAGGACACATTTGAATACTTAAGGACTAGACTTGAGGTCCATCCCCTGTCTATCAGTCACTAAGGTGATCTGGTTGTTGCATCAGCCTACTTTTATCAGAAGATAATTCATGTTGATGCAGCATAATTCACACTTTGAATCATGTTCAAGGTTGTGATTAATTTTGAGAACTTGAACCGATTGGAATATCAATATTCAGAGATATAGAGGAAGACATAATTTTGTTTATTTGTTTCTTTGGCATTTCTGTCAAAGGGAGAGATAAACAATATGGAAAGGAACAAGCTATGAAAAGGATCAAGCACCAACAAGAATTATCTAAGGGAGAGACAATCTGAATGAGATAGAGTATTGAAGATCAGTTATAGAGAATAGAAGCAGGAACGGGAGAACTAAAAAGAACACAACTACAAAATGGTAAAGTTGTACTATTTAATGTTGGTTTAGTAACATAGTGATTAAACAGATTAAGTCTATTCTACTTACAACATTTTGTTCACAAAGTTTTAGAATAAATGTTTGGTATGTATGGTACATTTCATATTACTTGAGTTGCCATTAATGCCAAAGGGAGAGATTGCTAAACTACAATTGATTTGGAATCAGATTGAAGAATCTATGATTAAAGATCACTAAGAAGTTGCTAATTAGATATGTAATATGATTAAATCAATATTATGTTTTCATTGATGTCAACTAGTTTGACAACACTTATCTTGTAAGGTACTATATTGAGACATCTAAAGAAAGGTGAAAAAGATGAAGAACAGAGAAATCTACATAAGGAAAGATGAACATGATAGATGAGGATAAGGAACACATTGAGTAACTTGTTGATGAGTCTATGACTTGATGATATTGACTTTATTATGTTGCATTCATCTATGATGAAGTATAGAGCTAAAAGACACAAAGCAGTGTTGTTGGTAAATGAAGCATTTCTATTATACACCGATGGAGTATAGTGTATACCGATCGCAGTATTAACCAAGCAGTATTCACCGACACATTTATTTGTTAACCAAGTGGAATAGAATGAATTAAATGATTAGTTTAGCTGATAATATTGATGAGCTAGCAAGAGTATATTATCGACGTAACAGATAATGTTTGTTACACAGATCGACGGCTGATGAAATTCAGGAAAGATCTAAAGGATGAGAATCAAACGTGTTATTGACACAAGTACCAAGAAAGTTTGAAGTGACAAAATCTATGAATGTGGTTAAGCGGCAAAATCTAATGGTGGAGAAGAAAATAATTTACTCATCTATATAAGAGAACATAACTTCTTATTAAAAATGCTGAAAGAAGAAGAAACTATAGGAATATTGCGTGAACAAGGTTTTCATGCATTCTAATCATATTGGTTAAGTAAGAACCAAGCTGTAGAACAATTAGCAAGCTATAGAGAGAAATTACCAATGGACAATAAGTTGATACAATATTGAATCTGAAGTGAAATATTGATTAGAAGGATTTGTATGGACTAAATATTGATCTGTAATCTGTAATTGAAGTTGTATTAAGGTAGGTCATTTATTGTTACATATTTAACTATTGTATATAGTCAAAATCTCTTAACCGAGTGGACTTTGAAAGTCTTATGATGTATCATTCATAGAATGAACATTGTTATCCTATCAACCCCATAGTGAATGTTGGTTGGATGATAACTTCTAGTCTAAAATCCTCTAACAAGGTCACACTTGACAGTGTGTTTGTAAACCTTTAACAGGGTTGGGTCTTAACCGACCTCACTTCAAAAGAGTGAACAATTTTGGGTTGCCAGTCCCAGGTCATTTTTCCCTTTGCAGGGTTTCCACATTAAATCTCTTTTGTTATATGTTGATTGTGATATTTGTGTGTTATTAATCTTTACATGTTACATGTTAGATTTGATCAGTAAACTGTTATAGTATTAGACTGTTAATCGGTAAAAGTACAGACAGTGAAAGTTTTATTGTTTATCAATGAGCATAAATTAGAGAAGTTGTTTTGAATTATACATTTTGTTTTGGGACACTGGATAACTAATTCACCCCCCTCTCAGTTATTCTAACAAAATTGTCTTGCCTGAGGCAACCGAAAGTGGGACAACTTCTACCCATTTAGTAAAGTAGTTAGTAGTAATGATGATAAATTTGTGTCCACCTGATGAGTTGGGAAGACTCTACCCAACAAGATCAAAGGGCTAGCACTGAAATGGCCAATGAGATATAGAAGGAATAAGCTCCCTGCTTGGAGCATGTATTAGGTGATCAGGTTTTTGACACTTTTCGCATGACTTTACAAAAGCTACTGCATCCATCTGCATGGTAGGCCAATAGTACCCTACCCTAAGAAACCTTTGGGCCATGGAAAGACCATTGGAATGTCCCCCACATATGCCCTTGTGAATGTCAACTAATGCTTGATCTAATTCTTCCTTTTCTAACCATCTAAGAAGTGTCCCATCTAGACCCATCCTATACAAATCACCATAGATAAGGGTATGGCAAGAGGTGTTTCAGGTAAGGTTTCTTTATTCAGAGTGGTTAAAGGTATTAAGGATAATTCCATCATGAAGGTATGAGTAAATGGCACCATATCGGGATGATTCATGACCAACAATGGTACAAATAATGTGGCTTTCTTAGGAGTCATAGATAGGATAATGTAGCTCTTCCACCAGGAATTCAAATCTGGATTCATGGTCCTCTAACTAAAGAAGTGAAGCAAGTGTGGCCATAGCATCAGCTGCTTTATTTTCTACTTGAGGGATTTTCTGAAATGTGACAAATGTGAAATACCATCTCAATGAATCAACCATTTTTTGGTAAGGTACCAGTTTCTCATCTTTTGTTTGATATTCTTCATTGACCTAGTTGATTATCAGTTGTGAATCCCCATAAATATGTAGCTATGTGATTCTCCATTCTATGGCCATCTTGAGCCCATTTTTCAAAGCTTCATACTTGGCAATGTTGTTTGTACATGGGAACAATAACTTGTAAGACTTAGGAATCATGTACCCATGAGGAGAAACAAATAACACACCAGCTCCAAAACCATTTTGCATAAAAGATCCATCAAAGAACATCTTCCAAGTTCTTGTAGTCATGTACATGAGATGCGCATCTGGGAAGTCAACTTGAATAGGTGTACTATCTTGAATTGGGAAGTTAGCCAATTCATTGGCTATGGCTTGTCCTTTTATAGCTTTACACTCAATGTATTCTATGTCAAATTTTGAAAGAATCATCATCCATTTAGCAAGTCTACCCATGAGGGTAGCCTTACTAAGAAAATACTTGAGAGGAACAATTTTTGTTATGAGGTGTATTGTGTGTGTAAGCATGTAATGTTGCAACTTTTGGGAAGCAAACACCACTATGAGGAAAGCTTTCTCAATACTGGTGTAATTAACCTTATATGAAACAAGCATATGGCTAATGTAATATATGGTTCTTTCTTTCCCATGTTCATCAAGTTGAGCTAATAATGCCTCCAAGGAAGATTCAGTTGCTGAGACATACAAAATAACTAGTTTCCCTGGGATAGGAGGCATTAAAATAGGATGATTTGCCAAGTATTTCTTGATTTGGTCCATGCTTTTTTGACAATCCTCATTCCAGATACATTTAACTCACTTATGTAAATTCTTATTGAGAGGTTGAGCTATATCTATCAGTCGTGAAATGAACCTCCTTATGGATTGAAAACATCCTTGAAGACTCCTCATTTGACTAATGTTTTTAGGTGGCATATCCATGATTTCTTGGACTTTTTTAGGGTCTACATCTATTCCTTTTGCTGAAATAATGAATCCTAGAAGTTTTCCAGAGGTGACAATAAATGCACACTTTTTTGGATTTAATATTAGTTGGAATTGCTCCATACAATCTAGAATGACTTCTAAATCACCTAATTGTGTGTCTCTTTTCTTAGATTTGGCCAAGGTGTCATCCACATAATCTTCCATGTTTTTATGCATCATGTCATGAAAAATAGTTGTCATAGCTCATTGTAAGGTGGCTCCTGCATTTTTTAATCCAAAAGGCATAATGTTCCAACAATAGGTTACCCATGAACAAGTGAATGTGGTCTTTTCTTGGTCTGTAGGAGCTATCTTAATTTGATTATATCTATAAAAACCATCCATCAAGGAATAGATCTCATAACCCATAGTCATGTACACTATCATGTCTATATTTGGGAGTGGAAAATCATCCTTTGGGCATGCTCTATTGAGATCTCTAAAGTCTGTGTAGATTCAAATGGATTTGTCATGTTTGGAAACTGGTACAATATATGATATCCATTCAGCATAGTCAATAGCCCTTATGAATCCTGCACTAAGGAGTTTTTCTAATTCTGCTTTGACTAGAAGAGCTATGTGGGGATGCATTTTTCTCAATTTTTGTTTGATTGGTTTCACACCTGGAGCTATGGACAAGTGATGCATAATAAGATTAGTGTCCAACCCTGGCATATCTAATCAAGTCCATGCAAAATTAATCTTCTTTCTTTGTAAGAACTTGGTGTATGCTTCCCTTTCTTGTGTTGACAAAGACTGAGCCAAGTGTATCATCTATGGAGCCTTATCTATACCCAAGTTGACTACTTGTGTTAGATCAAAAAGCACTGAAGATCTATATTGAAAGTAACTTGGGAGATGATCAAGTACCTCATCCTTAGGTGCCTCAAAGAGGTTTTCACCCTTGGATACATCATTTCTTTTTATTATTTTTGGTTTTGACATCACCACACAGAGGTTTTTGCCATCAGAACTCCTATTCTTTTTATTTTTCAACTAAGGTACTTGATGTCTGGCTTTTTCATGCTGGTAGCCAGCTCACTAGTGGACGAGACTATGGGTTCAATTATATTCAAGTAATACGTTATCTCATAGTCATTCTGGAATGTCAAGAGCTCAGGTTCCTAATAACGTTGGGACCAATCAATGAGATGAGGGTTAGCAAGAGGTAAGTCAATGGAAAGTTCAAGATTGTGAATACAGATGATGTCATCTTTGGTAACCAAAGAGTCAAAGTCTGTCATGTATTCTTCTAAGTTACCCAAATCAGGATTCATCCTACCAAGTGAAGAATCCTCCACTAGGGAAACACGTGGGTTCTAGTCCTCTAATCCTACATGTGACTTGTCAACTACCTTGGGATGAGAACTATAAGTATACAAAACATCAACATCCATGTCAACTATGGAAGAAATAGGGAGAGACTCCCATTCATACTCATGTGAATCTATATCTAAATCCCGACTAGGATGTTTACACCATGCATGTTTACGACATCTTGATGTAAAGGCTCTAATGTCACCAAGGGTCACATCTTCTCGAACACCACTCTTATATTGATGCTATTTGACAAGATCTTCTACAATTGATTCATCCTATTCTAGGATTGAAACTGTTGCATGAGCAATTGGAATATCTAAATCTCCCCAAAGGAGATTAGTGGAAGGGACCCAATCTTCACACATATCTTGTTGGTTTTTCAAATTGGGAATGTATTTCAGCTCACCTTCACTATCTGACTCATCAAGGATAGGATTAGTCTTCTTGTTATGATTCCCAAATCCTAGGCCAATCATCTTCTTAGAGTTGCATCCAAAAAGAGCATGATCGAGAGGTTTATCTCTAGCATCCAATTTGTGACTAAGAGGGTTGTGTCCTAGATAGCCAATATTTTTGAAAAAAGTATACCCTCTTCCATAAGCCTTAGGAGAGGGACATAAGTTATCATTATGCATGTATTTATCTTCTCTATAAATCCAGTCTTTAACAACCACTTCTTCTTTCTCATCTTGGATAGGAACTGAGGACTCTACAAATGTGCCAAATAAAGTCATGGCTTAAGAGGAAGGTTTCATCTCTTGGGAAGGCTTTCCATAAGACCTAGGTGAAACTAGCAGCTTTGTAAAGGAGTTGAGTTGATACTCCCCCATACCAATGTCTATTGACTTGAACTTATATTTGCACTGTGCTAGAGTCACATTGAAATCCTTTGCTTCTCTATTGAGGGGAACATGAGTCCCTACTAAAATGGAGTTGACAGATAAGGTGCTATCCCCAGGTATACATATTTCTACTCCATTGTAGGGGAACTTAACACACTGATGGTAGGTAGATGGCACTAACTACATCTCATGGATCCATGGTCTACCAAGTAAGATTTTGTATGTAAGAGGTCCAACATCAACAATTTGAAACAAAATGTCTTTCTCAATGGGGCCAATCCTAACAGGAAGAACAATCAACCCTTTGGAACTTCTTTCTGCCTCATCATAGGATTTTATTATGATCTTCTTTTGGGCATCTAGGAGTTCTTCTAAGTAAACCAATGTCTTTAAAAGACTTAAGGAGAAAATATTGAACCCAACACCCCCATCTATCAACACACACCTCACACGGGTTTTATGGATCATGACTTCAATGTGAAGGGCAAGATTATGTGGGTAGCTCAAATCTTTATCATCATCTTCTAAAAATGTGAGGTAATGAGGGCTAGCAATATGATTGACCGTACTTTGGAATTGATCGACATCTAAATTGTTAGGGACATTTGTTGTGCACAAGGCATCCTCGAGGACCTTCTTATGTCTCGGGGACAACTCTAAGAGCTCAAAGATTGAAACCTGAGATGGGGTTCTTTGCAACTGGTTAACAAGATTATAACTCATTTTGGTATCAACTATTGATTTTGTGGTGACATTCTTGGATGCCACTTTCTTTGGTTTACTGGATGGATTGGAACTGGGTCCTCTAATGACAATAGGACCTTGACTTCTCATGACAACATTAAGAGCTTGGGATGAGCTTCTAGAGTGAGGAGCCCTTAGCACCACAATAGGTTCTTCATCAAAGATAGGAGGAGAGTCCACATAATAACCATAGGGATCTTTGTTCCTCATTATGTTGACATTTTCCTCCACAACTCCAAGCATGTTGACCACATTTTTCATAGATGTGTAAGTGTAGTTGATCTTGGCCTTGCCATTCTTTTGTTTAGAGGTTTCCCCCTTCTCATATTTAGGAAAAGGTTCTTTGAAAGCCTTATGATTGGCATTAGTGTTCAAACCATCCAACTTAAGTTTTCCATTCTCAATGAGCTCTTGGATGATATACTTTAGTTTCCAATAGTGTTCGATATCATTTCCAATACCATTGTGAAATTTCTAGAAAGCTTTCTCATCCCACCAATGTGATTTAACATTAGGAATATGATGCTTTGCAGGATCTTGAGGATGTGCAAGGTTGTTGGCAATGAGTGTTTTTAAGACATCCTCATAGGAATCACCAAGCTTTGAAAATTGACACCTCTCTTTCTTGGGCTTTTCTTGGTATCTTGTCTTATGTTCTTGTTGGTTGGATGTGTTGAGCTTCATTACTTGAACAACACTAGATAAATGAAGAAAACCTTGATCCTTAGGTTGAGACAATTCCACCACTCCATCATTAACCACTTGTTTGATCTTATTCTAGTGCAAGTGTTTCCCTTTATCCTTATTAGCATTCTTGTTATTTTGACCATTTTTGTTGTTTTTGTTGTTGGTCAAAATTCCTTGCTCTTTCAAAACATCCTCAATTCTCCATGTTGTTTTGACCATGGTGTCAAAGGAGTCAAAGACCATTTTCCTCACTTCATACCACATCTCAAGAACTAAGTTGCTAATAAGGATGTCAATCTTCTCCTTTTCAAGAATAGTCCTGGAGTAGCGAGAACATTGATGTCTCCACCTTTGCAAGAAAGAAACAAAGGACTACCCTTAATTTTTTTTTAAGTTGCATAGGTCCAACATGCTGACAGATCTTGAAAAATTGTAGGTGAAGTGTTGGATGAATCTATGAACAAGTTCTTTGAAAGTCTTGACGGGAGGAGTTATATTGGTAAACCATTCCATTGCTTGACCTTTGAGACTCCTCGGGAACAACCTCATGAGCTAGGAGTCATCTTGATGAAATTCAAAGCCCATTACCATCATACTTGTCATATTGGGGAATTTCCACCTTCCTAGGAAAATCTTTCATGCTCATGCTCTTGTCAAAAGGATTAGGAAAAATTGAGTCAAGTGAGAATGAACTCTTAGGTGCCAATAGCTTTTCCATCATAATCTTCATTTGTCTGATCTCTACTTCTTGAGATGGATTTTTCTTCTTAATATTTCTATCCACATCAAAGTTGTAAGGAACTCTAGCACCCTTGTTGATTAAGCTCTCTAGGAACTTGTCTTTTTTTTGCTCTAGATATCTCTCCACATATTGTTGGAAGAGTGGTTTCGGTTGCATCTTCATGAAGTCTTGAGCATCAAAACTTGAGCTACTACCTCCATGTTGGGAACCATGATGAGCATGTTGGGAGGGTTGTCTTGAGTTCCTAGGAGATGTTTGTCTCCTATAATGAGCATGTTGTGAAGTCCTTCTTCCTCTAGGACTAGGAGATCTTGAAGGGGTTCTTGAATTCCTTCTACTTCATGGGGTCCCAGAAGGAGTAGATGGTGGGGAGTTGTTTCCACTATTGACACCCCTATTGTTGAATTGGGCATTAAGCTATTGGGCCAAAATTTTATCTTGTTCTTCTTGAGAGGCTTTCCTTTCCAATTCTAACAAGGCTTGTCTCTCCACCTCTAGGAGTCTAAACCTCTCTTCCTTTGTAGCTTTTTCATCCAAAAAGGTTTTCTTTTCATGCTTAATTCTTTTGAGCCTTTCACTTGTATACCTTGAAGTTGTTTGGAGTGGTGAACTTGGTCTCGAATGTTTGAACAAGTCATTAGTATATGCTGCATTCACATGAGCATCACAAGGTTCATTGTCTTGGTCTTCGTAATGTGACCATTCTTCTTGGTGAGATCATCTTGTATACCTTTCATCCCTTTTATGCACATCCAAATATATATTATTGATAGGGGGTGAGTCTGGTTGATTGTCATGAGAAGAATCACCAAATAGAATGTTGTCTCTATGTCTCTGAAATATGTCATCAAGATTTTTATCCATTGCTTCCCTCTCCTGTTGAGTCATGGTGTAACTCATATCCATATCTGATTGAGAAGTTTCTAAGGATGTGCTCAACTCACTAGGATTGCTCTTAGGATTAAACCAAACTTTAGACTCACTCCTAGGTGATTGGTCAAACACAGGATCTTTTCCTTTATGTTTTTGGAGAGTTTGAATAGGGGGTAATTGGTTAAAGACTATCTAAGGTCATTTTCCTTAATTCACTTGATACCTTGTCATAACCAACATGAAAGGAAAAGCACTTCGTGATAAGATGACCCTAAGAAATGTTAGTATCAAACTAGGATAGTAAAAGCATTCAATTGTCCAAAAGAGAGATGGTAAGATAGAAAATTGCAAAAGGTATAAACCAACACTGCCAAAGAGGTGCCAAATCAATGGATAAGTATCCTAACACATATGGATTAGGAGGATGGTTTCCCAAATTAAATTTGATTCAAATTGATTTTTGATGGAAGTGAATTGGACAAAATATTACTAAGACTCTCCAAGTGTGTTATCAAAGAATCCAAAGGTTGGTCTTTTCAACAAGGGCGATTTCTAACTTACCGATTTAAAGAAAGGTCATTTGTAAAATCAAAGATTACTAATCAAAGGGTCAAAACACAAGAATCCCAAGTGCAAACAAGTTTCCAATGATAGGACAAATAACCTGATCTAACCCAGATCAACCAAAGGAGACTGGAAATGACACAAATGAGCTTCAGATTGTAGACAACAAGCAAGATAGCAGGATGACTCTATGTGATGGTTCGTAGGGTAGTAGAACGATATAATTTTCCTACATGATATTTCACACAAAGCAGTGCAATAGTTTCTAGGTAGTTGATGTGATAATATCTAGGCACCTGGTGCAATAGTTGTGCAGTATCTTATGATATTTAACCAATGAGTGTGTAAATCTTAGCTTTGAAGGCAATTTGGTCAAAGTTGAAGGTTGATAAGTTCAATTTCTTGATTTCAAACATAGTAATAGAAGAAAATAGACAGGTTTGTAAACATTAAGTGATCAAACATGTCATAAAACACTTGAGCAAGGGCAAAGGCAACCTTGTCAAGACATGTACTTGGGATATCAAAATAGAAAAATCTTATGAGCACTACCATGATGTTTAATTTTCAAGAACATTTACACTAGTAGATCACAGCGAAGACAATTCAAGCACTTACTAGCCTAGAAAGACAAAGGCTCAATACTCAACAACATGGCCCACACTTGATGTCCCATCACCTCACACAAAGTGGTTTCCCACAATAGATATTGACTTTGTCATGGAAATGCCAATGACACAACCAAAGGAACATAGATGGTGAGTAAAATCTTGGGGTGATCTGGGTTAGTCCACTAGGATCGATCCTTGCACCAAGATGTTGAGCGGAAAAATTGGGTAGCTTCTATCTAAGGTTCATAATAAGGGCTTCCATTCATAATACCCCTCTTGCTCCCCAAAGGGACTCCTTACCATGCGGCATGTAACAGACCTTACAGCCACAAGAATACCTTAAGCATTCTTTCTTAGCACTTTCCTCATGGTCACAATCCCACAAGTACTCACATTAAATGAAGACAAGTACTACATCTACCAAGGTTTTGTGTCCTTGATAGCCTTGATTTTATAGTGGGTTGGAATAGCTGGGTATTAGCTTGTCCCCACTTGGGTCATTCCTCTTGATTGCTCAAGAGTAGGCCCACTAAAGGATTCTAAACTAAACAAGAAATGGATCAACCTTTGAGGGTCAAGATTTCTGGTTCACCTCAAGGGTGAAGAACATAGTCTCCCATCTCAAAAATCTCTCCCAAACAAACCAAGAAATGTTCAATTAGCCCTCTTGGTTTTGAAATTTAAAGATAGGTCAAGATTTCTAGTTCACCACAAGGGTGAAGAGCATACTCTCCTACCACCAAAAGACTCTAATAACAAGATATTAAGTGCCTAATAAAAGATGAACTAGTATACACCACACTTAAAAATGAAAGCGAAGAATAAGCACTTGATTTTTTATATGCTTTGGGCAGCCCTACAAGAAAGATTAGTAGCCCTTGTGCATTTGAAGCTTTGACATGCATTCTTTTTAGAAAATAATGCAAGAAATTAGGTCACACCTACAAACACAACTTGTTAGGCCCACAAAGGTTAGTACAACAAAAACCAAGTAAAACCTACAAATGAATCTCTGTCCTAACATAGCAAGTCAAAACCAGCAAGCACACAAATCCAAATCTTGCAAAGAAAGCACCGAATTCAGTCACTGCCAGGCTTGGGCGATAGTTCTATCAGAAAATGTTTTGCATGATAATTTTTAGTATAAGAGTGCAATATTTCTTTTCTGGATGATACTTCTCATTGTCTCTAGGTGACAGAGTTCTATATGACTATGTGACAAAGTCCTATATGGTCGCACAATAATTTTACTGGAAAAGTATCACACGAGTATTTAAAGAACTATCATATGATACTAGAAGATTATTGTATGATACTCTGATAGAAAAATAGAAAAATAGCTGAAACAACAAGCTAATAGTGATGAAAAAATGTACAGAAATGCAAGGAAATAAAGGCAAAATAGAACTATTCTGCCCCATTGTGGGTGCCAAAAATGTACACTCAAAATGTGCACTTCTCTAAGTCTTTACTTCCAAGGGCATCCATGGATTGAAAACCTTGAGAAAGTGACCTAGAGCTCTCTAGGCATGGAGTGCAAGGGTGTTTAGAGGGCTCTCAGCTAGAGCTATTAAGCATGCAACCTTGCTTGTAAACCATGCAATGGGAGATTCAAAGAGACAAGGGCAAGAATACCAATATCTTCAAGAATCTTGATGAAAATGTGCAATGCAACTATGCTAGAATGAAAAATGCAACTAAGCTATGGAAATGAAAGTGTTACAATCCATTACTAATTAAGCTATGTGAACTAAGCTAGAACTTGATAGGAAACTAAGTTAAGAATGCAATGAAAGAAACTAAGCCATAATGCAAGAATGAAGACTAGAATGAGACTAGAATGCAACAAGCTCTCCAAAGCTCCAAAGTCACCAAGAAAACTTGTAGCACAACATTAGCATAAAGAGTGGGATCCTAGATGAGAAAAGAGCTCTCCTATTAAAGATAAATGAGAATAATGGATGGTGGAGATTAAGAGGAAAAATATTTGATCAAGGGTGGAGTTTGAAAATGGGAGCAATCCATGTGCACAAGTCTCCTCCAATGAGAAATAATTGTCGACTTTTGTGCCCCATGTGAGACAAAAAGGCATTTTCTTCTTTTTATAAAATAGGAATAATGCTTTATTTGTGCAACTTAGGATAAGAGGTAAGTGGGGGTTTTATATTTAATAAAAGGGGAGGGAATTCCTTTTAATTAAATAAAGACTTAGGATAAAATGGTTAATCCATAGAATATAATCAAATAAATGATAGAATTAGGATTTGATCAAGAAAATTGATTTAATTTGAAAAATATTGTAAAGCATTGATTCAGGAAATTGATAAATTGATGAATGGGGGCCCAAAGTCTAGGTGACCATTTTAGGGTCCATACAATGATAAGGTGTTATGTGATATCATGCCTATGGATTGTTGTCATATTTTTTTGTGTAGACCTTGGCAATATGATAGACATGCTATATATGATGGGAGATTGCATAAGTATACTATTGTGGCTGATGGAAAGAAACAAATCTTGTTACCATTGATGGAAGAACCTGTTAGTAATGTTTGCACATCTGCAAAAGTTTTTTTGATGGAAGGAAGAAAGTTTGTTAACTCTTTGAAGAGGAATGATGAATGTTTTGTTGTGATTCCTAATAAGTTGAGTAAGGGACTAGAGGATAATATCCTTAAGGAGATTGATAAGTTACTCACTGAGTATAGTGATATCATTTCTGATAGTGTACCTAATGGTTTTCCACTGAAAAGAAGCATTGATCATTGTATGGATCTAATCCTTGGAGCTAGTTTACCAAATAAGGCACCTCATCGGTGTTACGAATGAATGCTAAATGTTGGTAGTCATTCTGTAGTAGTTGTTATTTCATTCATGACTATGATTGTCATTGATGTCAACACAGTGATCTTCTGGAGACTAGCAGAGAAGAAGATAGTGTTTTGATTAGCGCATGTGGGATATTACAATTGGAGCTATGTGATGTTGAGGTTATAATTTTTGATATGTTATATGTATATGGTTAAGAGTGTAGATAGTAATTCACAGATTCATGAAAGTTATGAGCATTTTGGTAAAAGTAGTATTCAGGCAGTGTTTCTGAGTAGCAGTTTGTGAAAATTGGATGATATCTCCTAATCGGGATGGAATCTAGTTTTGCACAGTTAAAGGGAAGTTTGAGACACATTTATGGTGATGTGGTTCATAGTGAAAAATTTGAGGTCACATGAGTGAAGAGATATTGCATTAGGAAGCCGACAATTTTTTGTAATTTTGATGTAGCGTATGGAAACTATTATTGTGTAATTGTGTGCCGACTCATTTGTAATTATTTGAGTGTGGTATAAAGAAAGGAATTTTTTTCCTTATTTTAAGTAGTTAAAATGTGAAAGAAGTTTGAGCATGGTTTGGTTTCATGTGAATGTAAGCATGAAGTGAAGAAAAGAGCCTAAGAGATTGTGAAAGAGAAATTGTGAAGACATGGGAAGTACATAGATCTGGAATTGAGATCTAGCATAGCAGTGAGTGTGGTTTGGCATAGTAAGAAGGTAACATATTTCATATGATTCTACTAAATAATATTAGGGTTATTTGGATAGTGTGTTCAGTTTTCTTACCCTGAAGCTATTTGGGCAGTGGGTCCTTCTGTCTTCCATAACTCTTAACAGGGTTAGAATCTTTTAACAGGGATTCAAAATCTCCTAACAGGGATTTATATGTACTGAATGTATTTCATAAGACTCCTAATAGAGTCCATCCTCTCACAAGGAATATTCATATTAGTGCATCTTTTGTGGGCATCATTCCCACCGGGGTTTACTCTTTGATTAAGAGGTTCCCTAGTCAACATATCTTGTGTTATTGTGTCATTATGTATGAATATCTTTGTATGGTTAGTAATTTCATTTCTTACATGGTTAAATGTTGTTGAAAATGTTAAAAGTTATAATTATCTCATAACTGATTCACCCCCCCTCTCAGTTATCTTGTTGGACTTTACTTTCTAACAATTTGTATCAGAGGAGCAGGTCCTTGAAAGGAAAGTTTAATAGCTTAAGGAGATCCATGGAAAATTTTAGGAAAGAAAGCCCTAAGTTTGATGGAGTAAATTTTGACAGTTGGAAGGAAAATATGAAGACACATCTATTACATTTAGGACTAGGCTATTGGTTGATTACAAAGAATGAAAGGACTATAATTGAAGAAGGCAGTCTTGAAACAAGTTTTAAAGATGAGGTAGATCTATTCATGTGTAACATACTTGTAAGAGAAGAACTATTAACAACACTTCTGGAGAATGAATACAGTCAGGTAAAATGTTTTAAGAAATCTAATGAAATTTGGAAATCTTTACACTCTACTTTTGAAGGTGATGAACATGCAAAAAGAGCTAGACTACATAATTGGATATGTGCATTTGAAGATATTAGAATGATGGAAGATGAATCTGTTAGAAGCTATATTGGTAGAATATCAGAAATTGTTGCAGGGATAAAATCTTGTGGAGGATCAAAGATAGAGAATGAAGTGATATGGAAAATTCTAAGGACATTGACTCCTATATTTAAGTAGACAACACAGATGATTGAACAAGTTATACCTTGTACTACAAAATTTACAAGAGAGACTCTTCTTGGAAGATTGGGAGCAACAGAGATGAACCTGAGGTTATTAGGAGACTTACCTAGAATGGAGATAGCATTCAGTGCTCTTAGTATTCATCCTACTTTTTCAAGAAGTACCAGTGTGAGTGGAGATTATGCTAGCAGTAGTAGATGTAGAAATGAAGAAGATAAGAAGATTGAAGAAGGTATTGCCTTGCTTGTGAAAAGAGAACTAGATGGCAAGAAAATTTTTAAATGTTGGACTTGTCAAGAATATGGCCATTTTGCATTTAAATGTCCTAAGAGAGTTAAGAAGTACATAAATAATTTCAAGCCTAGAAGATCAAAGGAATGTTATTATGCTAATGATGAAGATCTTGAAGCTAGTATAGAAAAAACTTTGAGTGAAAGTGATACTGAGAATAATAATGAAATAGGATTTGTAGCAATTAAAGAAGAAAATTCTAAATTTGATGTTAAAGAAGAAAAAGCATTAGTTTCCCAAGTTGAAAAGAAAGCTGATTGGATTATAGATAGTGGTTGTTCACATCATATGACTGGAGATATGAAGAAGTTCATAAACTTTAACAATTATGATGGAGGAATTGTTAGATTTGGTAACAATGCACCTTGTTTGATTAAAGGTATAGGATCTATTACTCTTGATGGAAAGACTAATATTGATGATGTTTACTTTGTTTATGGATTGAAACATAATCTTTTGAGTGTTGGACAGTTAGTGGATAAGGGATATCAAGTTTGGTTTACTGAGAAAACTTGTGTGACAAAGGATAAAGATGGAAATCTAATTGGAACTGGATCTAGAACCAGAGGTAATGTATTTTAGTTGAATCCTACTGAGATGACATGCTTTATTACTAAAATTGATGATAGTTGGTTATGCCATAGAAGGTTTTGTCATATATACTTTGATAACATCTTGAAAGTGAGTACTACACTTGCAGTAAGGGATTTGCCTAAAATTATGAAGCCTACTAACCTGATTTGCAAAGAGTGTGTGATGGCTAAGGATAAGAGAATTTCATTTCCTAGTAAGAAGTTCGCATTGGCAGAGAAGTTGGAGATTGTTCATACAGACTTGAGCGGTCCTACCAGGACTAGAGGATTCTATGGAGAAAGGTATTTTATGATTCTTGTTGATGATTTTACAAGAATGATGTGGATTGCATTTTTGAAAGAAAAATCTAAAGCATTCGATAAGTTCAAGATCATTAAGAATAAATTTGAGAATGAATCTGGAATGAAGATTAAATGTTTGAGATCTGATAGAGGTGGAGAATTTACTTCTAGAGAGTTTAACACTTTTTGTGAAGTGAATGGTATTAAGAGACAGTTTTTAGCCCCTAGAACACCTGAACAAAATGGTATTACAGAAAGAAGAAACAAGTCAGTAACTGAAGTAGAAAGAGCTATGTTATTTGAGAATAACTTGGTGAAGAAATTTTAGAGAGAAGCAGTGAATACAACAGTATATAAAATAAATAGAGTAAAAATCATAGCAAACATAGATAAGACACCTTATGAATTATGGTTTGGACATGCACCCTCAGTTAAGTATTTTAGAATTTTTGGAAGGAAATGTTATATAAAGAGAGATGATGATATTGGAAAGTTTGATCCTAGAAGTGATGTAGGTATTTTTCTTGGATATTATTTGAAGAGAAAAGAATATAGATGTTACAATAAGAGAACTAAAACTATTGTTGAAAGCACAAATGTTTAAGTTGATGAGAAGTTTAAAATTCAGGAAAGAATGCTTGATTATGAATCTGATGAAGAAGCTAATCCTCAGCCTAACATTGAAACTACTAAATTATTCTATGAGACTGATAGTGAATTGTTGAATGAGAATCATACTGTAGATGAAACCATAGAGGAAATAAGAGAAGAATCTAAAGAAGAATCTATAGTTGAAGCAAGATTTGTGACTATGACACCGAACATGTATCTATCTAGACATCATCTTATTGAACAAGTTATTGGAAGTTTGGACAGAGGAGTTATGACTAGAAATAATGTACATTTATGTTTGATTTCTCAAATTGAACATAAATCTACTAATGAAGCTTGTGAAGATGAACATTGGATTAATGCTATGAAAGAAGAACTAGATCAAATTGAAAAGAACAAGACATGGGAATTAGTTCCTAGATCTAAAGATAAGAATGTGATTAGAACTAAATGGGTATTTAGAAACAAGATGAATGAACAAGGAGAAGTAGTAAGAAACAAAGCAAGATTAGTATGTAAGGGATACTCGCAACAAGAAGGAATTGACTATGAAGAAACCTTTGCACTAGTAGCAAGACTTGAAGTAGTAAGAATATTTTTGGCTTATGAAGCTTTTAAGAAATTCAAAGTGTATCAGATGGATGTGAAGTCCACATTTCTGAATGGTGAATTGGAAGAAGAAGTCTACATTGAGTAGCCTGAAGGTTTTCCTTTGACTCAAGAAGGAGATATGGTATGTAAACTAAAGAAAGCATTATATGGACTAAAGCAAGCACCTAGAACTTGGTATGCTAGATTGGATAAGTATTTATTGAAATTGGGATTTACTAAAGGAACAATAGATAGTAATCTATACACAAAATAAATTGAAAATGGATTGTTAGTTATAGTTATTTTTATTGACGGCATTATCTTTGGAGGAGAAGATGAAGCTAGTGACAAATTTGCTGATGAAATGAAGACAAAATTTGAAATGAGCATGATTGGTGAGATGAAATACTTTTTGGGATTACAAATAACATAGAACAATGATGGTATCTTTGTTAGCCAGATAAAGTACTTGAATGATTTGTTGAAAAGATTTGGAATGGAGAACTGTAAACTAGTTGGAACACCTATGGTTATAGGACACAAACTAACAAGAAAAGATGAAACACTAGCAGGTGAGCAGAAGAAATACAAATCCATGATTGGAGGATTGTAGTACTTAACACACACTAGACCGGATATACAACATTTAGTTGGAATGGTAGCAAGATTTCAAGCTGAAACTAGAGAGTCACATTATGCAGCAGTTAAGAGGATATTGAGATATTTAAGAGGCACAATGGACTATGGATTGTGGTATGGAAAATCTAATGATTTCCCCCTATGTGCATATATAGATGCTAATTGGGGAGGTAGTGTTGATGATAAGAAAAGCACCAGTGGAGGAGCCTTTTTTTCTTGGAGGAAAATTAGTTTCCTAGTTGAGCAAGAAGCAGAATTGTATTTCACAAAGTACAGTAGAAGCATAATATGTAGTAGCAACAAACAATTGTAACTAGATAATTTGGATGAAGTAGATGCTGAAGGATATTGGAATTAAATTTTTTGAACCTATTGTCATACATTGTGACAATACCAGCAGAGTCAGTATGTCTAAGAATCCTATATTGCATTCTAAAACTAAGCATATAGAGATTAAGTATCATGTTGTAAGAGAGAAAGTTGCTAAGAAAGAAGTCAAACTAGAGTACATAAGCACAAAGGAATAGATAATAGACATATTTACAAATCCTTTGCCTAAGGATACATTTGAGTATCTGAGAGGTATGCTTGGGGTTATGCCCTAGCCTACTTTTGAGTAATGATGTAGTTGATTGCATCTTTCCAATGGTATATGAGCCCTATCTTTTTCTAGACTGGATGTTGGTACTTCCTCTATGGGGGAGTATGTGTATCTGAGCTGAGTCATGAGGACTCTTGTGATTGTATTTTTTGAAATAGTATCTTTTGACATTGAGTTATTGTTGACATAGTGATGAAATTTCTATCATTGATGTCAATGGGGGAGAAGTGTACATGAAAAACCCTATGTACCATCTCTTGGAGAGAACTTAATAGGATAACGAAGCAAGATTTGATTGATGAAGAAGATTTGAAGAATTTTCAGAGCATCAGTGCAGTAGTGTTGCAGTATTGGATTTTTGGAACATTGGATGTTTTTCATCTATGTTGCCATCAATGCCAATGGGGGAGATTGTTAGGAATGAATGTTGAATGGTGGCAATCATTATGTAGTAGTAGTTGTTGCATTTATGACTATGATTGTCATTGATGTCAACACAGTGATCTTTTGGAAACTAGCAAAGAAGCAGAAAATGTTTTGATTAGTGCACATGGGATATTATAGTTGGAGCTATGAAATGTTGAGGTTATACTCTTTGATATGTTATATGTCTATGGTTAAGAGTGTAGATAGCAATTCATTGATTCATGAAAGTTATGAGCATTTTGGTAAAAGCAGTATTTAGGCAGTGTTCCTGAGTAGCGGTTTGTGGAAATCAGATCATATCTCTTAATCAGGATGGAATCTAGTTTTGTGCAGTTAAAAGGAATTTTGAGACACATTTATGGTGATGTGGTTCATAGCACAAACTTCAAGGTCACACGAGTGAAGAGATATTGCATTAGGAAGCTGACAGTTTTGTGTAATTTTGATGTAGCATATGGAAACTTTTATTTTGTAATTGTGTGCCGACTCATTTGTAATTATTTGAGTGTGGTATAAAGAAAGGAATGTTTTTCCTTATTGTAAGTAGTTAAAATGTGAAAGAAGTGTGAGCATGGTTTGGTTGCATGCGAATGTAAGAATGAAGTGAAGAAAAGAGCCTAAGAGATTGTGAAAGTGAAATTGTGAAGGAAGACATGCAAAGTACAGAGATCTAGAATTGAGATTTGGTGTAGCAGTGAGTGTGGTTTGGCACAGTAAGGAGGTAACATATTTCATATTATTTTTCTGAATAATATTAAGGTTATTTGGACAGTGTGTTTAGTGATCTTACCCTGAAGCTGTTTGGGTAGTGGGTCCTTCTATCTTCCATAACTCTTAACAGGGTTAGAATCTTTTAACAGGGATTCAAAATCTCCTAACAGGGATTTATATGTACTAAATGTATTTCATAAGACTCCTAATAAATTCCATCCTCTCACAAGGAATATTCATATTAATGCATCTTTTTTGGGCATCATTCCCACCAGGGTTTACTCTTTGATCAAGAGGCTCCCTAGTCAACATATCTTGTCTTATTGTTTCATTGTTAATGAATATCTTTGTATGGTTAGTAATTGCATTGCTTACATGGTTAAATGCTGTTGAAGATGTTAAAATTTATAATTATCTAATAACTGATTCACCCCACCCCTCTTAGTTATCTTGGTGGACTTTACTTTCTCACAATTGGTTGACACCTACCAAGAATCAGGAATTGAACCGACAGATTCAAGAGTTGCTGAAGAAAGGTTTGATCAGAGAAAGTTTGATTCCTTGTGTAGTACCTTCTATATTGGCACTAAAGAATAATGGAGAATGGATAATGTGTACTAAATCTAGAGAAATCAACAAGATAACAGTGAAGTATAGGTTTCCTATACCAAGAATGGATGACACAATCGACAGTTTGACTGGAGCAAAGTATTTCACTAATATTGACTTGAAAAGTGGGTATCATTAGATCAGAATCAAAGAAGGTGATGAATGGAAAACTTCTTTCAAGACAAAAGAAGGTTTTTATGAGTGGTTGGTTATGCCCTTTGGTTTAACTAATGCACCGAGTACTTTTATGAGGTTAATGAATGAAATTTTGAAGAAATTATTGAGTAAATTTGTGATTGTATATCTTGATGATATTATAATATTCAGTAAGACTAGAGAAGAACATTTGTTGCATGTTAGACAAGTTTTGTAGAGATTGAAAGAGGAAAAGTTGCTGATAAATCTAAAAAAGTGTTCATTCATAAAAGAGGAGATTGTGTATTTGGGATTTGTTATTTCACCTGCTGGTTTGAAGATGGATCTTGAAAAGGTTGAAGCTATCCTGAATTGGCCTACACATGTGAATGCTACTGAGGTAAGATCATTTCATGGTTTGAAAAGTTTTTATCGAAAGTTCATAAGGAATTTCAGTTCAATTTTCAATACTATGACTGAAACTATGAGAGGAGACAAAAGCGAATTCAAGTGGACACATGGAGCTAACAAAAGTTTTGAGACTCTAAAGCAGAAGGTTGTTGAATTACCTATTTTGGCATTACCCGATTTCAATAAAGTATTTCAAGTAGAATGTGATGCAAGTGGAAGTGCAATTGGAGCTGTGTTGATTCAAGAAGGTAAACTTGTTGCTTTCTTTAGTGAAAAATTGAATGATGTTAGAAGCAAATTGTTAATCTCTATTGAGCATTCAAGGTTTTCATTAGTATCAAAGGATGTTAAACAGGTTGGTCAGTTACTTATATTGAGACAGTCGGTAACTAGAACACAGAGCAGTCGGTAAAGCCTTTACACTGAGCATCACACAGTTAACCAAGCACCAGTGACACCAACACTGACGGTCAATAAACACCAAGCATCGCAGTATACAACAAGTAGATTATATAGTGTTTACCGATGATCAAAGAAAATAACATAGTAATCTGAAATGACACATTATTCTATGCAAACAGTTATAATAGATCGTAAAACAATTTACCAAGATCGAGGAGCATTTATTGTAAATAGATACTGATTAAATGTAATGATTATCTTATTGTAATAGTTGATCTAGGTTATTTTTCCCCGTAGATCTTAGGGTTATGATTATCTTTGTAACCTAATTTTTGCTAAGGCGGAAAAATAGAACACTATATATTGTATATGTTCACACCATTTTATGTTGTTGAACTAATATATATGAATCACAGAGCACTTGAAGAAATTGCCCATCTTCAAGACAATCAGTTTACCGATAAGAACAGAGCATAGAGGATATCAGATTGAGTAGAATCAGTGAAGGCTATCGAGAAAAATAGAGCAGAGAACCATCACAGATAAGGTGATATTTTAATGAGCACTTATAGATCTATTTCAGACAATTGAGTTGTCAACTAGTAGATAATTACCTATTACTTTCTGACAATTATGATAGAATTTTTGGTGAAATATCTTAACAAAGTAGACTTAACAGTCTTTGTATAAATCTCTTCACCGAGTACACACTTCATTTAGTGTTGTTAAATCCTATAACTAGGTAGATCTATCTGATCTAATATGTTACTCCTAACAGGGTAAGATCACCAGAAGTGATCAAAACTTGTAGCCTTAACAAGAAAACCTTTTCTATTTGTAGTAATGAAGAATTTGTGGGTGTCATCCCCACCATAATTTTTACCTTCTTACAAGGGTTTATGCCTTACCAAAATACTTGTGTTATGTGATTTTCATATTGGTTTCATGTTGTTTACATTCTTAAGTTAACTAGATGATTGATTTATGCAATTAGATTCAAGTTATTTTGATCAGTTATCACAAGTATTCAGTTATAGATCAGAAAAGTTTTACAAGTAAAGTTTTGAAGGCACTGATTCACCCCTCCCCTCTTAGTACCTATCTCTCCTAATTCCAATAGGAAATATTATGTGTATGATCAATAATTCTATGCTATTGTTCAAGCCCCTAAGAAATGGAGACATTATTTGATACCGAGTGAATTTGTGTTGTATACTGATCATAAGGATTTACAATATTTTGGTAGTCAGAATAAGTTGAATCAGAGACATATGAAATGGGTTGAGTATTTGCAGAGTTACACCTTTGTGATAAAGCATAAAAGTGGAGTCACTAACCAAGTTTTTGATGCATTGAATAGAAGAAGATCTTTGATGACCGAGATGAAAATTGAAGTTCTTCATTTTGATGAGATGAGAGGTTTGTATGAAAATGACCCTGATTTTTCTAAGCCATGGAGAAAGTGCAGAGCACCTATTCAAGATCAACAAGATACTAAATGGGATGAATATCTTATTCAAGAAGGTATGTTGTTTAAAGGGATTCAATTGTGTATGCCAAGAGGAGTAATGAGATCTAATCTGATAAAGGAGAAACATAGTAGTGGTTTGGCTGGACATTTTGGCATTGATAAAATATGGAATTTTATTAAGGAGAAGTACTATTGGCCATAATTATATAGAGATTTTTAGAAATTTGTGAAAAGTTGTGCAATTTGTCAAGTTGCAAAAGGAGTAAGTCAAAATAATGGATTGTATACACCGATTGTTGTTCCTGAGAAACCTTGGATTGACATCAGTATGGAATTTTTTCTTGGCTTACCAAAGATAGTAAGAGGTAATGATTCAATATTTGTTGTTGTGGATAGATTTTCTAAGATGGTACATTTTGTACCTTGTAGAAAGACATCAGATGTAGTACATGTAGTAGATCTTTATTTTAAGGAAATTGTTAGATTGCATGGATTAAGAAGGAGTATTATCTCTAACCGAGACAATAAATTTGTTGGATACTTTTGGAAAACACTTTGGAATAAATTTGGCACTGAGTTGAAATATAGTTCTACATTTCACCCAGAAACTGATGGACAGACTGAAGTTGTGAACAGAAGTTTCAAAAATCTCTTGAGATGTTTAGTTCAAGACACGCCGAGTAATTGGGATTCTATGTTGGCACAACCAGAGTTTACATACAATAATTTAGTGAATAGGAGTACTAGGAAAACACCATTTGTGATTGTGAATGGCACACAATCGAGAGGAATATCTAATTTGAGAGACATTGCTAATGAGAATAAGAAAAGTGTTAAAGGAGTAAAATTTACTAAGCACATGAAGGCATTGCATGAATATGTGAAGCTAAAGCTGGAAGATAGTAATCAAAAATACAAAGACAAAGGTGATAGATCAAGAAGACATAAAACTTTTGATGTTGGTGATGAAGTGATGGTTCATTTGAAGAAAGGCCAATTTCCTATTGGAACATATGGGAAGCTAAAGATGAAGAAGTTTGGACCTTGCAAGATTTTGAGGAGATTTGACAATGGAAATGCATATGAGATTGAGTTACCTGATGACATGGACATATCACCAATTTTCAACATTGCTGATTTGTATGAGTATCATGAACCTGATGAAGAAGTGACAGTACCAACAAAATATCCTAAGAAGTAGTATGATGAAGTTGAATAGATTTTGAAGGAAAGAGTTGGAAAGAGCACCAGAGGAAAACAATATATGGAATATCTAGTTAAATGGAAGAATAGACCAATGGAAGAAAGTTCACAGGTTTCATAGTCTGAGTTGGATGTAGCTCAGACTAGACCTACCAAATGATTCAAAGAATCATTTCAAAATAACCCCAGGTGTCCGATGCAGGAGTATCTTGGGTCCTTGGCAATCCTGTGTCACCAAAAACATTTTTGAGTTTGTCTTTGTTGCTTAGTTTTTCCTTTGACTAATTTGGTTGATAGTTGGTCAGTTCCTTTGGTTACTGAGTGTGGTCAGTTCTCTCCTGGGCAGTCGGTCATTTCACTGGCGCTCGGCATTGTTTGTCTATTGCTAGGTTATCGTGCTTACCGACAGGTCTAGTTTTTGTTTCCTATTGTGGCTGGCTTGTGCATTTATATTGGATCATGGATTTAATGTTTGTATCCATCATTGGAAAGCATGTGGTCCTAGATTTGACTGTTACTTGCACTGATTATGGATTTGAAGGCTGACTCAGCTTGGTAGCTTCTTGTATAAATGTAGTTGTTTGGTTGTAGTTTAGAGGTGAGTTTTGATAGAATATAATAGACATTAGATTGGATATTTGTAATAGATCCATGCATGTTTGAGGACTTTTGAGATTCATTGTAATATCAGGCCGTAACTGGGAAGGCCTTACAGTCTGGCATGTATGGTTCCAAATGATGATAATATATGAAAGATTTGGCATTCTCTCTCTCACTGTTGTGTTTGTTTTCTTCTGCATGTGTGTTGCTAGCTTGGATCATTAGGGAATTCCATTGTTTGGCCCCTCTTGCATCCCTACCTTGCATAAAATTTGCACCACCTATTTGAAAATAAACCTTTTTCAATACTTTCATCAAAAAATACCAAAGTTCTTGAGGCTGAGGATGGCGGGCTTCAGTGGGAGGAGTTGATGGATTTAGCTTTGGTGGTCTACAGTGATAACACTAGGTAAATGGAGCTTAACCTTCTCAAAAATTCCAAGAACAACATGATGGATAACTTTAGGTCAATCAAATGGATTTACCAAGAGCTGGGAGATCTCAAGAATAGAGTGAATGGGAATGACATCAATAATGGTAGCAGAGTGACTGAGGATTATCAGTGACTGAAAACTAGGATAATTAAGATAGACAAAAAAATGTTGAGCCTTGAGGACACTCTCAACGACACCGTGGAGTAGAGCTTCAACATCCTAAAAGCCTCTAGTGAGCATATCAAGCTTCTCATTGAGAAAATGGAATAAAATCCAAGAGGGAAAGAAGTCGAGCTCATAAAAGAGGACAAAGTGAAAAATCTAGATGAACAACCTGGTAAGAGAAGTAGGGCCAAATCCAAGAATAATAAGGAGCATGAAGATTCTATGGACAACCAAAAGATAAAGGAGGTTGCTAATAAAATGGAGATCCTTGAGTCTAAAGCAGCTACCCTTCTCCAGAACATCTCTTGACTTTTTTCCCTAGTTTTTTTTGCCTGTGTTTGTGCATGGTTTACTTTTCTATTAGCTCTATCTCCATTTGACTTTACTTTCAGCCTTGCTAAAGGCCTGTTTAGCTCTTAGTTCCCTTTATTTTTAGGCTTCAACTTATGTTTCTATATTTTTCTATGTATTGAGATTCAAGCACCCTATAAAACCTATTTTACGTAATCAAAAACATTATTAGCCATTCCCATAAAAACATATAAAACCTTGTATTTGATCCAATTATTATTTTCAATTTTTATTACAATGGGTGAAATAAGACACAATTAAGTCAGAAATCTATAAACTAAATATAAACCCTTGTATTTGACGTAGCTACCAGTATCGATTGTCATTTCTATGATTGAAGGAATATATAGAGCTAAACCAATAATGTAGTCCTTTAAATTCTCATTTCTATTGTTCAAACATGTAGGTAGCACCCATTTCATATTATTCCAATGGTCACACACCTAATGAAAAAACATGAATAATTTACTATATAATTTGTTGTTATTAGTGGCTTGTGTTATTGAAATTATAGTTTTTCCACATTTGGATGAGATTTGAACTCAAGCGGATTTTTCTTTAGATGGTTCAGGTAGTCAAAAAATTGCCAATTACTTGGATAAAATGGAGATCCTTGAGTCTAAAGCAGCTACCCTGCTCAAGAACATCTCTTGACTTTTTTCCCTAGTTTTTTTTGCCTGTGTTTGTGCGTGGTTTACTTTTCTGTTAGCTCTATCTCTATTTGACTTTACTTTCAGTCCTGCTAAAGGCCTGTTTAGCTCTTAGTTCCCTTTATTTTTAGGCTTCGACTTATGTTTCTATATTTTTCTATGTATTGAGATTCAAGCACCCTATAAAACCTATTTTACGTAATCAAAAACATTATTAGCCATTCCCATAAAAACATATAAAACCTTGTATTTGATCCAATTATTATTTTCAATTTTTATTACAATGGGTGAAATAAGACACAATTAAGTCAGAAATCTATAAGCTAAATATAAACCCTTTTATTTGACGTATCTACCAGTATCAATTGTCATTTCTATGATTGAAGGAATATATAGAGCTAAAACAATAATGTGGTCCTTTAAATTCTCATTTCTATTGTTCAAACATGTAGGTAGCACCCATTTCATATTATTCCAATGGTCACACACCTAATGAAAAAACATGAATAATTTACTTTATAATTTGTTGTTGTTAGTGGCTTGCATTATTGAAATTATAGTTTTTCCACATTTGGATGAGATTTGAACTCAAGCGGCTTTTTCTTTAGATGGTTTAGGTAGTCAAAAAATTGCCAATTACTTGGATTTATAGAGATTCTAGTTTTTTAGAAGTTATCTTTTGAAGGACCTCTAAAATACCACTCATTAATAACTACTTACCTGATGAAAAGTATGTTAATGTACTTTCATTCCTTTTTAATGTGAATAATACTACATCTCATCCTCAAAAAATCATTTCTGTCCTCATCTCTAATTCATCTTAACTCTAGCTCCTAGATTGAGGAATGTCATTTATAATTACTCACATTGATTGTGCATCACTAAATTTTATTTATTTTTGTGTATATGTGGAGCATTTGTGTTCATTTTATTTTCTTCAAGGATTTCTCCATTTTTAACATCACTAATATTTATTGATACAATTCTGCATTTTAAAGTGTGCTTTCTATCATTTTTACTTTTCAATAATTTTATGTTTAATGAAGGGTTACTTTCTTAAGAAGGATGACCACTCAAATTATTTTTCCATGACAAGTAAAATGAATGATATTTTTAATTGTTCACTACATAATATTTATAATTATAGTGAACACCTATGGTATATGGTATCTTGATATTTTCTTATGCCCCATAATAAATAAGTGTTACGAGTTAAAGAGTCATCTCCTTATTATTAGTAAGTCTATACAAATAGTCAAAGAAGTGATACAACATACATCTACCCCATGAATATCATACCATGTACTCTATATCTTGATCCAAGTAAATCAAATTGTAAGAAAAGAACAATAAAATATAGTTTGGAAGATTCTAATATGCAAGGAAAATTAGATCCTATGCTGGTGAATGTAAACTAAAATCTAAAATTCTCTTACATAGAATGACAATAATAGTTGGCTCCTCTATTATCTTGGTAGGAGATATAAATTTTAAGGATTTTATTTCTTTTATTTAATAGAAGCAAGATAGAAAAGTCTATGTATGATATATAGGGTTAATGATAGAAAATTAATAAGTTTAGTAATAAAAAAGTAGATATGGAAAGAATAACAAAAATAGTAAACTAAATCTAGAAAAAAGTTAGAGAGAGGTGTTAGAATGGTTACTATTTGTTTAAAAATCAAAATATAGAAAAAAACCACTAAAATTGATATTTCATAAAAGATTCAATCAAATTCAACTTGACAATTTTACATTACTGTGCCATTACTTAAAGTCTTATTTTCCATCACAAAAATTTCCTATAGGAATAACTTCCTAGAAACTAACCAACATAGTTTTGTTAATTATTTAAACTAACCAACAATAATTTAATAAGTTGCAACATCCCACCTCACTTATTACATTAATGCAAAGAAGAGTTGAACATTGCAAGGGTTCAACATAACCTTTATGGAGACTTTAATAAAGCAAGCTCACAAATCCTCGTAGTCGACCAAGGAAAAACCAAATTGATTACATTAGAGGATCTCATGATTATAGAACCTACAACCATGTATGAAACATGAGATAACATAAAGTGTTCCCAACCTTTATGTAAAATGAGTCACTCCTTTAAAATCTCAACATTAAGTCGACACAAAAAATGTTTCTGGATACATTATATCATAGTATCTCTATATACAAATTTCTTAGGCAAGTGAAGGGAAAAAATAAAACAAACAAACTATCTTTGCAACATATGATCTTGTAACACACTTTAGCACTCTCTTATCCTTAACTCTAAATGATAAAATAATAATAATAATAATATTATTATTATTATTATTATTATTATTATTATTATTATTATTATTATTATTATTATTATTATTATTATTATTATTATTATTATGTTTTTGTTGTTGTTGTTTTTTAAAATAGTACCAGCAAAAGGGTGTTGACCCATGGAACAAGAGGGGCTAACTAAGTGAATTAATAGAAAAGTAATTCAGCATAGAGAGCAACATTAAAGCACATAAGTCTATCATTGTCATGCCCATCAAAACAGTCTAAAAACACACCAATTTTTTTATTTTTTTATTTTTATTTTTTTAAATGATTAGTTAAGTCTAATTCAATGTTGCTGATTAATGGGGGTAACCTTTGGCAACGTATCTCAAGACATCAATTAAACAATTTGTTATCCAAGATGGTCTCCAAGGACACTAGGATACAGTCAAGACAAAGGGAACTTTAATTAAGACAGAGGGGATTGCCCTAAGTTCAATAGGGACTGAAAGATCGATTCGTGATTAGCAATTGGTATTGACAACGAGGTCTAATAAAGAATTCTATCAGGATAACATAACCACTACTTGTCTTAATGGAGTGACCCTTTACAAAAGACTTAACTAGTATTAGACCATTCATAAATAGGTCACCCTATCGAGTCAAGTCTAGGATGCAACCTAGGATCATATGTTAATGTGATGTTTCATATCTAAATATTAGCTAAACAAGGTCCTTAACCAGATCATGAAATACTTTTGAAGACATAAACTGACTAGGGTTACCAATGATATAAGATATCCTATCTATATAACTCAAGGGTTAAGCTGTATCAATAGCTCTTATATTAATTACATCTTAGGGAACCGGAACTATGATTAACTAAAACACTCAACTTATCAGATCTAAGAGAAAAACCTACCATCTTACAATCCTACCCATTCTAACCAAAAACTCTTTTACTTAATAATCCACTGATTACATAATTGTGTCTAACATATCAACAATAAGTCCAATCTAGAGTTACACTTAGACTAAGCACGATATGCCAAGTGGGTCTACAAGCTAGGAGGTCTCGTTAATCGAATTATCAAACAGTTTGAAGTGTTAGAAATCACATAGGTCATTAAGGATTTAAAGAACAATGCTTAGATTATTCCCTAAATAATGATTTTCGATCTTGAGGAGTTAAGTTGTAACCTTCGAGATAAAACAATCACTTGAATGACGAGGCATATATTAATAACTATTATTTGTAATATTCCAATTATCTACTATGGTTATCGAATTTCACAAAGATTAAACTTAATATCAACTTGTTTATTGAATTAATAAAGATAATGTGTATTAATCCCATATATGCTAAGTCCTAGGAACCATTGAATGACATTTATAAGTATAAGAGATCAACATGGATAATCTAATTAATCCTCTAAAACATATTTATAACTATATATATATATATAATAATAATAATAATAATAATAATAATAAGTTAATTAATAATTATGAATTATTTAATTCACTACAATATTTCAACTTATTATAAATACATTATATGTCAATATTCAAGCTCAAGTAGAAATGCCTACATTATCACCCTAAGCCTAATTATAGCCATAATTCATTTGCTAAAAACAATATCAAAACTTATTGTTAATAAAACATAATACTAAGTTTAATTATTATCATTACTCTAAATTACATACTAACTTACCTTAAATCACATCAAACATCTATCCTAACTAAGCCTATTCTATCTCTTAGCCTACCCCTTCTACACATGTCCACACTTCACCCTATGCCTAGCTTCCTCCCCTAGACACATGTACTAGAAAACATGACAGCTAACATGATTGGGCGCACTTTTTAAGAGGGTTGAAAAGCCCACCAAAAAGTGGCACCACTTTTGGGAGTAGGAAATAGATTTATATGCATTAGGAATCATATAATACCTTCCCCTCCATAACATATCAAACTAACATATAAATGAAGGTCTTTGGTTTCCCCCAAGACAAAAGCAAGGGGAGGTGCACCCTTCAAGGGATGGGTACATGTCAGACTTTCCAGCCAACCAAGTACGCATGGAAGAAGCCTTCACAAGATTTCATATGTCCTGACATCACTTATTGCTAAGTTATAAGGGCCAATGAAAGGATAGTGTATAATTTTTTTTGTTTGATGATATTGTCCTAGCCAACGACCAACGTAGGGGTTGATGAGACTAGGAAATTAATTATATAACCTTCCCTTTGTACATCACCTGCGCCTAGGAGAGGCCTTTGTGGGGTCCACTACATGTGGGTGATGGAATTTTATAGTTTTCTTTTTTAGTAAGGTTTATTTTAATCATTATAGAATTGATTTAAAATGTAGGTTAGTATAATAAACCTCATTAGCCTTTGTTGTTAATAGGAGGAGGAGAATATTCTCTGTGGTAAGAGAATATTTTCCTCCTTCATACAAATTCCAGAGAGCTAAATGCTCAAACAACTTATTTTGAATGTCTTTTTTTTTTTGCAATAAGGCTAATATATCAACTTGATTTAAATTTGATAGAATGCTTATTTTTTTTTAGAAGAGGAATTTAGTTTCTTTATAGGTTACTCTAAAGTTCTAAAATTTCATTTTTATGATTGCATATTTAATTATAGATTTTTCTCACCCAAATAACAAGACCAAAGCACAATTTGTTTGCATGGATACAAGGATATGAAATAGAGATTTATTTACTATTGAATTCAATTCATTTATTCCAAATACAAGATTTAAAACATAATGAAAGCTCTATAATCTTTTCTTTTTCACAAGACTATGCCATATCATGATAACTTTCAGCAAGTTTTACAAACACTTCCTCACATTACATTTCAACATCACCTGATTTGATACATGACTATGAGAGTGAATCTCCATCACAAAGTTCTCAAGCCCATGGATGACACAAGATCTCCTTTCAAGATTTCATACACAATACAAAATACTCCAACATAAAAAAAGATAACATCTCAAATCTTCACAAGGTTTAATCTCCAACCAAGAAGGCTTCATGGCTCCAAAATCTTGCAATAAAACAAAACACAAGAAACCCAAGACAACCATGGTACTCTCCTCCCTTCCATAGGCCCATTACATGGACCACCCCCGAGCAAGGGGAGTTCAAGCCAATAGGAAGACACACACCAACATAGCTTGTCCATTCACATTTACTTCCTCTTAACACACACACATCCACAAAGGTAAAAATCACAAATACACAAGAAGAAGCTCTTCATGGAAACTTTCCCATTCATGGCTTCCACAAGAGGCTTATTCTCAAGCCTTCAATGGGTGAGTGGATTCTTGCACAACCCAAAACAAGACTCAAGTGCAACAGCAATAAACACAAAACCCATAAACAAAAAAAAAACTACAAACTCAAGAGAGCATGAAATCTACTAAACTCCACTACATACACCACAACAAGATGCACATACACTTCTCTCTTCATTACCATTCTAGAAATCAAATTGCAGATGGGAAATGGAGTCACTAACCTTGCTCCAAGCAAAATGAATGATGGGTGTAGAATTCTCTTCCTCTTCAACCAAGCTTTCTCCTCCTCTAACTTTCTCCAAGCTCCTAGTTTTGTCTCCAAAGTTGGAGAGTGGGTCATTGGGGAGCCCAAAGCTAAGCCTTCCACTAAAATACCCTCTACACACTCTCCCATGTGACTTAGAATTTTCGCAACTTTTCAAAATGTCACTTTTGGAGGGCTTCCCAAGGTGCTCCTAGGGTGTCCTATGGTCAAAAGGGTCCCTTACCCATAGGTATAACCCATGGACCTTCCTTATTCATGCAAAATATCTCCCTAGGTGTCTATATGACCCCCTAAAACCTCCCTTCAAGGTGAAATTCGAAATTCAAAGTTCAAGGATTGGGACCACCTCATGGGTGCACTCACCAAGCTTAAGGAATAGGATGGAGCACCTAATACTTGGCCAGGATGGTGACATGTATTCTCTCCATGTGGACCATTGCCAACACATTAAACAATACACATGTGTCAATTGACACCACTACACATCACAATTACACTTGGCAATATCCTCTAACCAATTTAATTACATAAAACATCTTACTTCCTAAATACACTCAAATCCACATACATTACAAATAAAAATCACATCACAAGGAGGTCTTGTATCCCCTCGGGACACGACCTTGGTGTCACAGAGATCACAAACATATGTTGGCTTGACTCCCCCAAATCCATGGTTAATACTTGCACTCTTTAAACAAGCATCAGTAGTTCCAATAATGATAATAACATAATCAAAATGTGCAGAACATCATCACATTCAATTAGCTTCAAAATAATATAACATTTATCTATTCATCCACTCATAACACAATTAAGCAATATCATCTCCTAAGCTAACAATTTCAAATTTCACCATCATTTCTAAAGAAACGTAAATTTTGATCTTCATATTTAATGATAATAACTTAACTACATGTGAATTCTAACATCAATTAATCAAATTCTTGCTTTCCTACATGTTATCTTTTGGAAATTGGGAACACAATCATAATTTCCTTAACTATATAGCTTTGCATAATAATCACATAATTTCAACATGTCTATCATTCAAAATTTAAATAATCCAATTCATCATTTCAATGTCATAGCAATGTCCTGTGATCATAATCAAAATAAAATACTTTAAACTACTAATGTCACTGCTAGAATAAACCACACATAAAGTCTAGAGTGTACTGAAATCATAATCGAACATAACAAGATAAGGGTCTCAATACCCAGTCTATTGCATAAAAAGTAAAGTGCCATGATGACTCTGAGTAGAGCCCTCATACATCTAAGAAAAGTTTGCAAGAAATAACAATAGTGCTTACCAGAGTGTTCTTACCAAGGTGAGGGGGAATGGAGGGGTCCTAAAATCATGATTGAAAACAAAAAAGAAATCAAAAGAAAACCACCATAGCCATAGAGTATCACACATCCACCAAATAGTTTTGAAATAGTCCAACTTAAAACCAAAATAGGTGTGATGCAGGGCTATAAGAAAAATTCAAAGTTCTAAGCCTAAGTAAGTAAATAGAGCCCATCCAAAAGTAAGGTGAGGATTCATCAACAGTCTCCACCCTCTAATACACACCCAACAATAGAGTCATTTTCCATCCCATTAGCACTTCGACAACAAAACGTCAACCCACTCTTCATTTAGAAATTGGAAGAGTTCCCAGTTTCCTTCAACAACATCCCTTCCCTCTGAAGCCTTCTCATTGAGAAGGAAGAGTGTGGTAGTAGACACGTGCATCACCTTAAGTGTAAACTTACTAACATTTTTTAGATGCTTATTAGTAGCATCCAGGTCCCGATTGAGTTTAGTCACTATATTTTCCATAGAGGAAAATCAGTACTTGATTTTGTTAGAAAGTAAAGTCCACCAAGATAACTGAGAGGGGGGGAATGAATCAGTTATCAGATAATTATAAATTTTATCATCTTCAATAGCATTAAACCATATAAGCAATATAATTACCAACCATATAAAGATATTCATACACAATAACACAATGACACAAGATATGTTGACTAGGGAACCTCTTCATCAAAGACTAAACCCTAATGGGAATGATGCCCACAAAAGATGCACTAATATAAATATTCCTTGTGAGGGGATGGACTCTGTTAGGAGTCTTATGAAATACATTTAGTACATATGAATCCCTGTTAGGATATTTTGAATCCCTGTTAAAAGATTCTAACCCTGTTAGGAGTTATGCAAGATAGAAGGACCCACTACTGAAATAGCTTCAGGGTAAGATCACTGAACACACTATCCAAATAATCTTTGCATTACTCAAAAAAATAATATGTTACCTCTTCTTTGATTATGCCAAACCACACTCATTGTTACATCAGATCTCAATTTTAGATCTCTATACTTTGCATGTCTTCCTTCACAAATTTGCTTTCATACTTAGCTCTTTTCTTCACTTCATGCATACAGCATCACAAATGCTGCTACCATATCATAAGTACACACTTTTGCATTACAACCACATGCTTCTACTACATAACAAGTAAATACATTCCTTTCTTTATACCACACTCAAAAAATTACAAATGAGTCTGCATATAATTACAAAATAAAAGTTTCCACACCCTACACCAAAATTACACAAAACTGTCGGCTTCCAAATACAATAAATCTTCAGTCGTGTGACCTCAAAGTTTGCACTATCATCCACATCACTATCAATGTGTCTCTAACTTCCCTTTAACTGTGCAAAACTAGATTCCATCCTGATTAGGAGATATAATCTGATTTCCACAAGCCACTACTCAGTAACACTGCCTGAATACTGCTTCCACCAAAATGATCATAACTTCCATGAATCAATGAATTACTATTTGCATTATTAACCATAGACATGACATATCAGAGAGTATATCCTTAATGTCTCATAGCTCTAACTGAAATAACCCACATGTGCTAATCCAAACTCTATCTGCTTCTCTCCAAGTCTTTAGTAAATCACTGTGTTGACATCAATGACAATCATAGTCATGAATGGAACAACATCTGCTATAGAATGGCTGCCAAAAAATTTAGCATTCATTCCTAAAAATCTCCCCCATTGGCATTGATGGAAACATAGATGAAAAACATCCAATTTTCCAAAAATCCAATACTGCAACATTGCTTCTTCACATCCTCTTCATCAATCAAATCTTGTTTTGTTATCCTATTCAGTTTTCTCCAACAGATGTCTCGGATTTTTTTTCATGCATACTTCTCCCCCATTGACATAAATGATATAAATTCCATCACTAAGTCAACAACAACTCAATGTCAAAAGACACTTTTTAGAAAATACATTTACTAGAGTCCTCATGACTCAGCTCAGATACACATACTCCCCCATAGAGGAAGTACCAACATCCAGTCCAAAAGAAAGATAAGGCTTATATACCACTAGATGGATGCAACCAACTGCATCACTTCTCAAAATTAGGTTGGGGCATAAACCCAAGCATACCTCTCAGATACCCAAATGTATCCTTAGGAAAAGGCTTTGTGAATATATCTGCTATCTGCTCCTTTGTACTCATGTACTCAAGTCTGACTTCTTTCTCAACAACTTTCTCTCTTACAACATGATACTTAATCTCTATATGCTTTGTCTTAGAATGTAATATAGGATTCTTAGACATACTAATTGTACTAGTGTTATCACAATGTATAACAACAGGTTCAACAAATTTTATACCAATATCCTTCAGCATCTGCTTCATCCAAATTATCTGGTTACAATTGTTTGTTGTTGCTAAATATTCTGCTTCTGCTATGCTATGTGAGATACAATTATGCTTCTTTCTTAGCTAAGAAACTAATCTTCCTCCAAGGAAAAATGCTCCACCACTGGTGCTTTTCTTATCATCAACACTGCCTCCCTAATCAGCATATGTATATGCACATAGGGTAAAATCATTAGATTTTTCATACCATAATCCATAGTCCATTGTGCCTCTTAAATATCTCAGTATCCTCTTTACTACTGCAAAATGTGATTCTCTAGGTTCATCTTGAAATCTTGCTACAATTCCAACATAATATGTTATATTAGGTCTTGTATGAGTGAAATACTGTAATCCTCCACTCATAGATCTGTATTTCTTCTGTTCTACTACGGGAGTCTCATCTGTGCTAGATAACTTATGTTTGATCACCATAGGTGTTCCAACTAGTTTACAATCCTCCATTCCAAATCTTTTCAAAAATTCATTCAAGTACTTTTTCTGACTTACAAAGATACCATCATTGTTTTGTGTTATCTGTAATCCCAAAAAGTATTTCATTTCACCAATCATACTCATTTCAAATTCAGTCTTCATTTCATCAGCAAATTTATCACTAGCTTCATCTTCTCCTCCAAAGATAATGTCATCAACAAAAATAACTATAACTAACAAACCATTTTTAATTTATTTTGTGTACAAATTTCTATCAGCTGTTCCTTTTATAAATCCCAATTTTGAAAAATACTTATCCTGTCTTGCATACCAAGTTCTAGGTGCTTGTTTAAGTCCATATAAAGCTTTCTTCAATTTACATACCATGTCTCCTTCTTGAGCTAAAGGAAAACCTTCAGGTTTCTCAATGTACACTTCTTCTTCCAATTTTCCTTTGAGAAATGCTGACTTCACATCCATCTAATATAGTTTCAATTTCTTGTAAGCTGCATATGCCAAAAACATTCTTACTACTTCAATTCTTGCAACAGGTGCAAAAGTTTCTTCATAGTTAATTCCTTCTTGTTGTGAGTAACCCTTACATACCAATCTTTCTTTTTTTCTTACTACTTCTCCTTGTTCATTCATCTTGTTTCTAAATACCCATTTAGTTCCACTAACATTCTTCTCTTTAGTTCTAGGGACCAATTCCCATGTCTTGTTCTTTTCAATCTGATCTAGTCTTCTTTCATAGCATTAGTCCAACTTTCATCTTCACAAGCTCCATTAGTAGTCCTAGGTTCAATTTGAGAAATCAAACATAACTGTTTGTGTGCCTTATTTCGAGTAAGAACTCCTCTTGTGATGCTCCCAATAATCTATTCAAAATGATGATTCCTTAACAGACTCTTGCTAGGTGTCAATGTCATAGATCTCTCTTCAGATGTAGGTTCTTCAATGAATTCACTGTGGCTTTCATTTGACAAATCACTGTCAATTTCATAAAACAATTTAGTAGTTCCAATATTAGGCTTAGGATGAACTTGTTCATCAGATTCATAATCAAGCATTCTTTCCTAAATTTTGAACTTTTCATCAACTTTAACATTTGCGCTTTCAACAATAGTCTTAGTTCTTTTATTGAAACATCTATATGCTTTGCTTTTCAAAGAATATCCAAGAAATATACCTTCATCATTTCTAGGATCAAACTTTCCTATATCATCATCTCTCTTTATATAACATTTGCTTCCAAAAATTATAAAATACTTAACTGAGGGTGCATGTCCAAACCATAATTCATAACGTGCCTTTTCTATGTCTACTCTGATTTGTACTATGCTCATTGTATATACTGATGTGTTCATTTCTTCTCTCTAGAATATCTTTGCCAAATTATTTTCAAACAACATAGCCCTTGCTGCTTCAGTCATTGATCTGTTCCTTCTTTCTACAATGCCATTTTGTTTAGGTGTTCTAGCGGCTGAATATTGTCTTTTAATGTCATTTTCTTCACAAAAGTTGTTAAACTCTCTAGAAGTAAATTCTCCACCTCTATCAGTTCCTAAACATTTAATCTTCATTCTAGATTCATTCTCAACTTTATTCTTAACAATCTTAAACTTATCAAATGCTTTAGATTTTTCTTTAAGAAATGCAATCCACATCATTCTTGTAAAATCATCAAAAAGAATCATAAAATACCTTTCTCCATAGAATCATCTAGTCCTAGTAGGACCACTCAAATCTGTATGAACAATATTTAGCTTCTATGTAGATGTAAACTTCTTACTAGGAAAATAACTTCTCTTTTGTTTAGCCATTACACATTCTTTGCAAATCATGTTAGTAGGCTTCATAATTTTAGGTAAATCTCTTACCTCCAAGTGTAGTACTTACTTTCACAATGTTATCAAAGCTTATATGACAAAACCTTCTATGCCACAACCAACTATCATCAATTTTGGTAATCAAACATGTCATCTCAATAGGATTCAATTGAAATACATTACCTCTGGTTCTAGATCTAGTTCCAATCAGATTTCCATCTTTATCATTTATCACACAAGTTTTCTCAGTAAACCAAACTTGATATCCCTTATCAACTAACTCTCCAACACTCAAAAGATTATAATTCAATCCATCTACAAAATAAACATCATCCATAGTAGTCTTTCCATCAAGAGTAATAGATCCTATACCTTTAATCAAACAAGGTGCATTGTTTCCAACTCTAACAACTCCTCCATCATATTCATTCAACTTTATGAACTTTTTAATGTCTCCAGTCATATGATGTGAACAACCACTATCTATAATCAAATCAACTTTCTTTTCAACTTGAGAAACTAAGGCTTTTTGTTCCTTAACATCAGTTTCAAGATTTTCTTCTTTAATTGCTACAAATCCTATGTCATCATTATTTTCAATATCACTTTCACTTAATTTTCTTTCTATACTGGCTTCAGGATCTTCATCATTAGCATAATAACATTCCTTAGATCTTCTAGGTTTGAAATTGCTTCTATACTTTTTAACTCTTTTAAGACATTTAGATGCAAAATGACCATATTTTTAACAAGTCAAAAATTTAAATATTTTCTTACCGTCTCTTTTCACAAGCAAGGCAATACCTTCTTCAATCTTCTTGTCTTCTTCATTTCTAGATTTTCTGCTATTAGCATAATCTCTTCTCACACTGATGCTTCTTGACAAATTAGGGTGAACACTAAGAGCACTAAATGTTGTCTCCATTCTAGGTAAGTCTCCTGATAATCTCAAGTTCATTTCTATTGCTTCCAATCTTCCAAGAAGAGTCTCTCTTGTAAATTTTATTGTACAAGGTATCACTTGTTCAATCATTTGTGTTGTCTACTTAAATACAAGAGTCAATGTCCTCAAAATTTTCCATATCACTTCATTCTCTATCTTTGTTCTATTACCCAATTTTTCTGTTCCATACAAATTTGGCTATAGACTGACTCTATCTAGCAATCTCCATTAAATCTTGTTACACCTCTAGATTTTTCATGGTCTTGTGTCTTGTCTTCTGGTCTCTACAAACACTCAACTCTTTGGTCTACAAGCTTTTAATTTGAAAATCTAGTCGTTATAGCAAAAAACCATCAAAACCCTAGGGCCTATTCTAATTTGTCATTACCTTTTTTGACCACTTAAACCTCCATTTCCCATGTGTGCTTTACCTTTTGAGGTTAGGTTTCCTTTAGTTGTGAAATCTCTAAGACCCCACAAAATATTCCTTTACATTTCTTGATTCTGCAACAACATTGTTCGTGAGTTCTCCTATTCCTAGCGGTTTAGTCTTTAACATCTGACGATCTAGCGAGCAGTTAAGGTTTGTTCGGCAGTCTCGATTTCCTAGCAATTATAGTTCATGCATGATCAATAGATCTTGTTATACCATTGGGTGAAGATGATGTGTCTTTAAGTGTTGTGGTATAATGACAATAGTCGATCCTCTTCTTTAGAGCAGCATTTGAGTTGTTAGTGGGTCCACTGCCACATAGACCAAGGTGTACGCTTCTGATTGGTTGAAGGCTAGTGATGTGGTGCGATGTCAGAGTGGGCCTAGTGTGCTATCTCAAGTTTGGATCTAACAGTTTTCGTATGATCACATGGAATATTCTTAGCCCATGAGATCATACGCTAGCCGTTGTTTCTACTTTATTGCCAGAGCTCTATCAGTTGGGTCCTCATGTTCTGATGTGCTCATTTTTCATTGGCCAGCCAAGTGATGATAGGGATTTTGTTAGTGGGACCATTGTCAGAGATCTGTAGGAGCATCAATAAAATGAAGATCTATGGTTGTCTTATGATCTTAAAGAATCTTCTGAGCCTTTGTGATTATAAGACATCCATTCGATCTTCCTGCTAGGGATTTTTCTTGTGGGTCAAACTTGGCAAGAACATTGGATTGATTCTTAGTGAAAAGGTTTCCAAGCTTGCAAGAAAAGCCTAATTGATGAGGATTGGATAAGATCCTCCTTTTGCTTTAAGCTCCATAGGACTCAAGTAGGTATTGCCCAAAATAGGCTACTATCTCTCAAGTAGACTATGGATTGGTGGATTAGGTCTTCATTGTCATGCTATTGAGTTTAGTAGAGGTACTTTCATGGAAGATAATTCCAAAGACAGCTAAGAACTATTGGAAATTTGGCTAATGTGGATGCATAGATGTTGTCATTATGGCAACATATGATCTCTATTAAGAGCACAGAATCTGGAATGCAAGTATGGCAAGTTGAAGGAAGAAATTGTCTAAGTATAGAGACAGTGATCCTGACAGAGCACCCGATGAAGATTTAGTTGGTGATGTCCACTAGAGAAATATTTTGTTTGCATAGTTATCTAAAGCTTCTATAGAGTATGAGGATACCCCATCTTAGTGTGCATAAAGTTTGGAGCAGTACAGACAAAGTTATTCAAAGTTTACCGAAGACAGTTAGAAACATTTTGTATTACCTGTTTGGGCAGTGAACTCAGCTGGTGATTAGGTTTTGTAATCTAACTCCTAATAGGGTTAAGGCTTCTAACAAGGCCTAAAGTCCTTTAACCAGGATAGATCTACTATATATTGTAAATTGACTCCTAACAGGGTCCAATATCCCTAACAAGATACTTTTGATTAGTGATCTTTTTGGGTACCATCCCCACCGAGGTTTTCCCTTGGCCATGGTTTCCTCGAGAACATATCATGTGTTATGAGTTCTTTCTATTTACTACTATGTTTGTTAATCAACTTGATAATCTTTGTATGCACTAAAGTAATCTATTATATCCATAAGTGGGCAAAAGAAAAAGTTTGTGAAATACTGATTTACCCCCCCCTCTCAGTATTTCCTATTTCTAACAATTGGTATCAGAGCACAATTACTCAGAGAAGGAACATTCAAGGAAAGCTTAGCAACTTGAGTAAGATCTCTATGGATATGGATCAACTTTAGAAGAATCTTGAAGAAGCTCTTGAATAGATTGATATGCTTACTAATGAAAGAAACTCCTTAAGAAGAAAATATGAAGATGCAAAGAATGGTATTGACAAATTAAAAGGTAAGATTGAAGATCTGAAATCTGAAAAGAAATCTGATATGCTTGTTGAAGATTGTGATGAATTAGAAAAAGAAAATGAGATCCTTAAGCATGAACTGAAGATAGTAAATCTGAAACTTAGTATGAAAGATGGAAATTTGAGATTTGATAATGAAAAATTGAAAATTGAGAATGAAGATCTGAGATCAAGACTTGAAAAGGAAACATCTAAATCTGAAAAAGTAAAAGTGCAGTATGTGGAACTTGAGAAGTATAATAAAATTGTGAAAGGTGAATTAACTCAATCTAAACAACAACTTGAAAGGCTATATTCAAATAGTGATAAGACTGGAAAACAAATTTCTTTTGAAGAACCATTCTTTGATAGGACTGGATTTGGATTTAGTATGTTTAGAACAATCCATGAAAGTAAGAAGCTAGATCTGAAGACATCTAAAAGTGTGGAGGAAATAAAGCTAGATGAGAAAACATTGGAAGATCCACCTAAGGAAGAACCACCTAGAGAGAAAGAAGAATCAAAGCAAGAAGAATCAAAACAGGAAGAATCATCTAAAGGTATGCAAAGAGAATTCAAAGGTAGACGTTTTGGTTGTAATACTATTGGACACATGAAGAGAGATTGCATAGGTAAGCAATTTAAACCTCTTAATGGACATTGTTATGATTGTCATAGTTTTGGACATAGAGCTAATGAATGTAGAAGACCTAAAGTAATTTTGAATAATTATGATAGAATAATTGGGAATACTAACAATTCAAATAATAAATCCATTGAAGAAATGAATCAAAGAAAAGTAGTAGTATGTTTTAGATGCAACAAAGTAGGACATATTGCTAGAAATTGTAGGTCATAGATGAACTAGCAAGGATAGAGATTTGGAAATAATGGAATCATTTGTCAGATATGCAACAAGTTTGGACACTCAGCAAGAGTTTGCAGAATGAACAATGGAGGTTATCATCATAACCCTAACCCTAGGAACAATGCAAGAAGGAATGAAAATGCAGGAAACAAAGAGAAAGGTTGTTGTAGCAATAAAGATGAAGTAAAATTTGATAAAGGCATAGATCAAGGAGGTATATTCAGCACTAAAAGTAGTCAGGAAGGTAATGTAACTAATGGTAAGGATGAATCTTTACCTGACCCTTCTTTAAGTACTTAAATTATGTAAGTTTCTATAGTTTAGGACTTAGGATTAGTGTAGATTAGGAATTTGAATGAGTTAAGTTTTGTGCAATTAGATATTGGTTTTTTATGTTGTACTAATGCTATGGTTAAGTGCAAAAAAGAAAATATTGTGTTTTGCGAGGTCGCAAAAAGTTTTATGGTTGTAGATTTGCAGATTTAGCTTTTTGAGGTTTTAGCGACAAAATGAATGAATGCGATGTCAGATCGAGTTAATGTGAAGTGTTATAAGGTCAAAATCAAAGTTATCATGATTAAAAAGTGATTGAAAAGAGATTTGAAAGAAGAAAAAGTGAGTTGACAATGATTTGAAGAAGTTTGGAAGTAGTTTGCAGCGTCGATCATATCGAAACCCTAGATTTGCAAAGTTGAGGTATTTTTTGATCTTTAATCAGTTGATAAGATGGATATTTCTATGGTTCATAATGTTAAGGATAAGAATAGACCTAAGATTAAGAAAGAACTAGTAGAACCAACTGAAATTGATAACAGACTAGCACTATCATCTGTACAAGATGGAGTATTGCACATTGAGAATGTTAAAGGATATTTAGGTTGCAAGTTTGAAACTTTGGGAGATGCAGATTTTAGTGATGATTACAGGAAATTGTATAATCAAGAAATGTCAGTTAGACCAACTTATGGGCACCTAGAGGACAATGAAATTATCAAATATTCCATGAAGTATGAATTTAATGATGAGGAATGTACCAAGATCATTTTAAGTAGAATCCACAATGGGAAATTTTGCATGGAGGATAGAGTTATTGATATAACTGCCGACCTAATTCATGATGTTACTGGATTATCAAAAGTTGGAGAGATTCCATTGAATGAAAAGAACATGAGAAAGATTATTTTAGACAACACTGGATCTAGTTATAATGGTAGAGGAATTGCGATAAGTAAGATTAAGCAAGATGATGTTAGGTACCTCTGCAAGATCCTAACAATTAAATTCTATGGTAGTTCAAGGGAAGATGACATGGCTATAGGAATGGTTCATGTAGCTTATCTTATGTGTATTGAGAAGAAACAAGTAGACCTATGTGAAATTTTGAAAATTCAGTTACTTGAGAACTTAGAAAAGATTAAGAAGGCTAAGTACACATAGTTTAGGTTTTCATCTCTAATAACCTATATGTTTTTCCATATTTTGAGAAGATTTCCTTACATAGTTGATTGGAGTGACAATGTGAACACAATGGAAAAAATAAACTCATTCTACATGAAGCACCTTTTTGATAAAGTCAATGACAGTGTGAAGCTTGTATTGAAGACTTTTTAGAATATTTTTAAGAACAAATCAAGGATTCCTCAATCCTTAGTTGAAAAGCATAAAGATGACATTTGTTTTATGGTAGACACTAATTTCACCTACATTGAAGTAGTTGAGCCTAGAATGGAATTCATAGACCCTCTTGGCTATGAAGTATCTAAAGCAGAAATAGTAGGATATGTGAATAGACTGTTAAAGTGTGAGTTGGATGGTCATGCAAATAGGTTTGGAACCTATGAAGAGAATTTAAACTGTGCAATAAGTTTGAGAGAAAAGAAGCAATCTAATAAGAGAGTTGAATCTACTATGAATAAAATACTAAAAGAATCAGGTATGTCAAGTCATGAGTTTGACATAGCTAAGAAGACTGTAGAAGCCTTGAAGCAAAGTGAAAATCTTGTAATTCCACCTGAGGCATCTAGTGCAGATCCTGTTGATCCTATTGCAGTAAAGGTAAAATTTGAAGTACCTGAGAAAGACGAAGGAGATAAATCTTTTTCTCCTATTCCTAGCAAAAGAGTAAAAGTGAGTGCAACAGGACCCGGCAAGAGACAAAAAGTGATTGTACCACCTGTACCTAGAAAGGTAGTAGTAATTAAAGATGATGATGAAGTTTCAATCAAGAAGAAAACTTGGAAACCAAGAATTGAAAGAGTTAATGAAGATATATTGAAGCATGGAGACTTCACTAAGCTAAATAAATTCTATGATCTATATGGATCATTTGATAGATTGAATTTTGAAAATGCAATGATTACACATATGATTGTGACAGATAAGAAACTTAGCACTATTCATGGTAAGATCCCAAAAGATTTGTATAACAGACTTGTGAATAGAAAACAAAGAGCACAAGAAGAGGACATAAAGATGAGAGAACATGTAATCAAACAGTTCTGTGAAGTTGAGGATGAAGATCATTTGAAGAGATTCTTGAAGTCTCTTGGAACTTTATTGAGAACTAAGAGAAGAACAATCCTTATAATGGGAGGCAAAAAGGAGGAAGTACAGAAAGAGACAAAGCAAGTAGTAATGCAAGTTCTTGCAGATATAGTTGTAGGAAAACATGTTGAATCAGATCCTCAGCAAAAGAAATCATAGGAACCGCATGCAGAGGAAGTTGGTATTGAAGAAGTCCCATCTTCTTCACATATCAATATTGGCAAAGAATCAATGGACATTGAAGGAACCAAAGTGACACTAGAGTCAGATGATGCAGTATTTCATGATCTAGGAAACATTGTTGACAATTTGGCTTTAAAAGAGCAAGAGAAGATTACAGAATTAGAAAAGGATACAGAGGCAGTGGAAGCACCAGTAGTATCAGAATTAGTTCCAGCAGAATAGACAGTTAAAGGTAAACAAATTTTGAGAGAGGTCACTACCCCTAGTGCACCTGACAGTAAGAAGAGACAAATTGGTTCAATTTTTGAAGACCTTGGAAAAGAAGTTGAAGATGATGATCAGCTTGAGTTCATCACATCTCTTGATAAAATTATTGGAAAGAATAAGAAGGTGAAGGACCTTGAAGGAAAAGTTAGAGTTTTGACAGAGAAACTTGAGAGTGTGATCAACACTAAGGTATTTGAATCGGATCCACTTGAGAAAGCTAAAACAGTAATAAACTCTTTTGACTCTGAATTTTCTAACTTAAAGGATATTGTTAGAATAAAAGTTCAGGAAGACTTTGAAGCAAAAATGCAACAAAATTTAAGTGTAAATATTCAAAATGGTATTGGTAATTTGGATGTATGCATAAAGAATTTGAGGAAACATTTTGAGACTGGAAAGATTTTGTATATACAATGCACAAAATCATAAATCCTAATAGCTGAAGAAGATAAGAAGATCAGAGAGAAGATAGATGCAATTACAACTGAAACAAACACCTTGTCAAGCCCAAATGTAAAGATAAGTTCTGTAGAGAAGAACATAAGGAAGTTAAATGATGAAATCAAAATGTTAGCAGAGGAGAAGAATAGAAAGATGCTTAGGATTAACATCTTGAGAGAGCATATCTCAATCAAGACCTCAATTGTTGAAGACCAAATTGAGCAGTGTCTTTCAGCAAAGACATCTTTTCAGAAGTTTAGCTTCAATTCCCTACAAGCTTCTTAGACAGCAGCATACGGATTGGGTACTCTACTCAATGTTGCTAAATCCATCAGGAAGATATGGGAGAAAGATTTTGAATCATGGAAGTCAGAGTTTGGTGATTGTGTTGCAAGCCTACTGGCTTTGCAATAGTTGATAACAAAGTATTAAGTTTTTTTTTAAATTTTTGTACACCCTATCTTTGTCATTGTTGTCAAAGGGGGAGAGATAGAAGAAAATTGAATATATGTTGAGTAAGGATACTCATAGGGGGAACTATTCTATGGAGTACAATATTGTATATGTGTTGTATAACTTTTGGCCACAATTTTGTGTAAATACTTTGAAGTTTTGTTTGCACACTTAGCCAATTTTCCCATATGTTGCCACCAATGACAAAGGGGGAGATTGTTGGCAATTTGGCTAATGTGGATGCATAGATGTTGTCATTATGGAAACATATAATCTCTATTGAGAGTGTAGAATCTGGAATGCAAGTATGGCAAGTTGAAGGAAGAAATTATCTAAGTATGGATACAGCGATCCTGACAGAGCACCCGATGAAGATTTAGTTGGTGACATCCACTAGAGCAATATTTTTTTTTGCATAGTTAACTAAAACTTCTACAGAGTATGAGGATACCCCATCTCAGTGTGCATAAAGTTTGGAGTAGTATGGACAAAGTTATTCAAAGTTTATCGAAGATAGTTTTTGTAGACATAACAGTTTGGAGACAGTATTAGCGAAAGAGTTAAGGGATTATTTTTGCTCGTCAAAATAATTACTTAACATTATGAAGGGATGAAATCCTAGATGTTTACTCTTGGATAAAGATTTTGGAAGCCAACCATGTAAATTTATTAGCTCTAATAACTCATATATTAGGCATACTTGAAATGTAATGAAAATATATATGTGATGTGTAAAAAGAAAGAAAAGATAACTTGTGATAGTTGTATATTTTGATAGCAGCAAAGGATATTGATGTGAAGTTGTAAGCAGTACCATACTATAGTCAGAAACATTTTGTATTACCTATTTGGGTAGTGAGCTTAGTTGGTGATCAGGTTTTGTAATCTAACTCCTAACAGGGTTAAGGCTTCTAACAAGGCCTAAAGTCCTTTAACTAGGACAAATCTACTATATATTGTAAATTGACTCCTAATAGGGTCCAATATCCCTAACAAGATACTTTTGATTAGTGATCTTTGTGGGTACCATACCCACCAGGGTTTTCCCTTGGCTAGGGTTTCCTCGAGAACATATCATGTGTTATGAGTTCTTTCTATTTACTGCTATGTTTGTTAATCAGCTTGATAATCTTTGTATGCACTAAAGTAATTTGTTATATCCATAAGTGGGCAAAAGAAAAAGTTTGTGAAATACTGATTCACCCCCCCCCTCTCAGTATTTGCTATTTCTAACAAGAACAACCTATTCCAGAATGTGACTAATGAAACTCCTAATATGATAACATGAACAATGGCATAAGGGTGATGAGTCCTTCTTTTTATGAGTAAAACTCAAGGAAGGCTAACCTTTGATTCACTCTTCAAGGAATCAACAATTATGCACTGTAAAAAATCATGGACAGTCCTATTTCTTAGGTACATGAACATGAAATGAAATGGTATTGATATTAATGAATTTTGTGTTTGATGACTGAAAGGTGTTTGAATGACAAATATTAGGTTAGTGCTGAATCCTTTGGGCAAAGAGTCTAACATAAATCGATAGAGGAATTTATAGGAAATACAGTGATATGCCTTACAAACCACATACAATTTGGATAGAGTGCCTTACAAACTATCTTCTCAATCTAGGTTTGCTACCATCAAGATCTTCCACAGATGTATTCATTCTCTAAAATTGCACATAAGGATTTAATTATTTCCTTCAAAGAAACTCATGCAAAAATTAGATACCTACCTTACAACTAGTATGTTCCAAATGCCTTACAAATAGAGACATACAAGATAAACACAAAGAAAAGAGACTATAATAGAACCAAGGTAGAAATTGTATTTTATTTCATGGAAGTGTATCAATACATACAAGTAAACTCTTTACTCAAAATCATAAGATCAATAATCTTCTCTACAAAGTTTGTATTATCAGCATTCAGCCATCAAGAATATGGAACCAGAGAATAGAATCCCTTGGATTGCCAAAGACTAGAACCAGGAACCAAAAGGATTGGAAAACTAGAAAGCTAGGAGACCCAAAAACCTTCAGAACCATTACAAAATTAGAACTCTAACTACTTATACCACTAGCTATCTTGGAATCCTCAAAGAACTTAGGATGCAACAAGCTTCAAATAGCTAGGGTTAGGGTTTCACCCACTAAACCAACCACTATCAATCAGTAATTAATTCCAAGGGAGAAAACCAAGCAACCCGGACAAACAGACCCAAAATTGATCTTCATCATTGAAAATCTTCTAATTTGTACCCACAATCATGCAAACACCATGCCTTTTCAATGTAATTGTACACCTACAATATGCCTCAAGCTTTACCTATGTCCATTTCATGATGGTACAAGCATCTAAAATCAATCATCAAACCCTCTGGACCACCTTGTAGCAGTCGACACAACAACTTCATCAAATCCTACCACAAAAACCATAAATTTTGGTCCTTTTTGTCATTGAGAAACCCTCAAAATTTTGAATTTGAATAATAACGGTCATTTCCAAGTGCCAGCAACAAATCGATGGTCGACATTTGAAATTAGATCAACTTTATATTGTGACCATTTGATCTCTCCTTTTCATGGTCTTTATGTCCCTACCTCAATTGCCAGCTTGGGTTTATCTTTAGCGAGCATGCGACAAAGCCTTTTCATGTTCACGCAATAAAATCTTAACCCACCACCTAACTCAGTGACTTATCGGTCGAAGGAAAAAAAACTTACCCTGGTTACATTTGGCGAACTGGTGACAAAAGGTTTTCACCAGTTTGCAAAACATTTTAAGTCATCGCTAATATACTTAGCGATCACACGACCTTCCTTCACTGAATCGCTAGCCAATTTAAAATACCACCATCTCATTCCACAAACAAGTGAAAAGAAATGAAATTCATCAAGCCACTAACCTTATTTATCCTAATTGCTAGACCTTAGACCCCCACCTGGGCCCACTTTATGCCACCTATCACCATGTTATTTTCTGCTCATGCCCAGTCATCTCTGCCACAAGACCCACATTTATTAAGGCTTTGAAATCAGATGGCGGGTGCAAGATCTCATGGCTCTAACTCAACCCATAAGATCTTACGCCAATCATAGATCCTATCCTCATCATTGACTCCTCTGACAATGACCCCACCTTGTAGTATTCATCATCATCCTCCATCTCAGTTAATTAGAAATTGACACCTCAGCGATGAATCATCATGCGGTCCCACTATCCCTAGCTAACCCTTAACCTTCTATCCATTTGGTGAACATGCAACTAAAGAAACCCTTTCCCATTCACAAGAACTTTGAGGGCACCACTAAATCATTTGGCTACTACGTGAACACTATTTTCCAAATCGCTAAGTCACTAGAGATTTCGCTAAAACATCATGCAAACTAGCAAACCAAGCAAGCATTTTTTAGAACCGCCAAAAGATTGAGAAATTTACTAGGCCCGCACCAAGAAGATCAATGGTTGTCTCATCTTCATGTAGACCTTCAAGATTCCATTAGATTATAAGACAAGCGTCAGATGGAGAATCTCTCCCTACTCTGACAACCCTCTAACAGGATATGAAATCAATGGTCAGCTTAAGATCACATAGCTCTAACACATCTCATGAGAACAAGTGCCCACTGTTGATCGACTGAAAATGTAAGGACCCTCTGACAAGCCAAAAACTAGGTCCCACTGACAACATATCTAGTCATTCACCTATGGACCAATCATAGCTTTCCATTTGTGCGTACATGTTATTTTAGACCCATAGTTTGTCTACCATCGCATCAGACAATATTCATTAAAGCATTATGTTAAAACCCACACATCTTCCCTCAGTGGTATAGCGATGATCATTGATTCTTCTCACTTGTTAACAAGTCAATAGGGAAGGTAGACAGGGCCCACCGGGACAGATGGCACACAGTCGTGAATTTGCATGTCAGAGACCTTTAACACCAAATAGTCTTGCAAATTAATGACAACCACATATTTTGAAAGGGTGAAACATAGGAAAATATTACTGCGGGGGACTTAGGAAAAATTAATACCGAAAGACTTAGGAAATTAGGAAATATTAAAATGGGTCCTAACGTTAAAAAACCTAACCGATCAACATGCGAAGTGGTATAACATTTAAGCACATGGGTATTTTGAGGTTTCAAGTGGCCCAAAAAAGTAACATAAAATTAGAACAGGGCCAAGGGTAATTAGGGTTCTTATATGCAATGGCTAGATTTTTGAAATATTACCAAGGGTTTTAGCCAGAAAATAGGGAAAAACAACTGCAGAGACCAGAAGAACAAAGGTAGGGCCATGAAAATTTGCAGGTGCCAACAATGGCTCTATCTAATGATGTTGAAACACAAGTTTTAACAAGAACCATAGGACTTTAGGACACAGAACAAAAACCACACTAACCTAAAATAGGGAAAGAAACACATGACCTAGAAGGAAACCAACCTATACAAAAATTTACAAACTATTTACACATGCATGATAATCAAAAACTTAACTAAAGAAGGGCTTCAAGAATTTCCCATGCACTGGAAATTCAAAGACTTCATCATCCATGTTCTTCAGCAAGTAGGAATCCTTCCCAAAACTATCATGAATCACAAAAGGACCAAGCCATAGTGATTGAAATTTCTTATGGTTCCCTTTATCTTTTGCCCTCACATTCCATTGAAATACCAAATCATCAACCTTGAATTTTTTGGTAGTTTCTCTTTTGTCAAATAAGTACTTCATCTTCTATTGCAACTTGATATTACTCTTTTGACTCTCTTTTCTCTGTTCATCTAACTCAGTTAGGTGCATAATTCTATTCTGCATTGGCTCTATGACATCCAACTCTTCATCTTGAATAAACTGATAAACTAGAATTAGATTATTTATAGGTAGCCTTGACTAAAAACCATACACAAGCTCAAAGGGAGACTTCCAAGTGGCTCTTTTCACTATAATCATGTCTGCCCATAAAGCCAATCTCAACTTGGAATGCCAAGCTCTCTTATTCTTTTCAAGTGTCTTCTTCAAGATTGTCAGGATGCTTTTATTGCTAGACTCAACCTATCCATTTGCTTGAGGATGATAAGTAGATGAATAGGAAGTTATGATTCCATTATCCTTGTAAAACACCTTAAACTCATCTGATCTAAAACACATTGCATTATCTATAATCAACTTCACAGGAACACCAAATCTAGTCAAAATACTGTCAAGTAAGAAATCAATCACCACTTTACTTGTTTCCCTCTTTGTAGGATTAGCTTCTATCCATTTTGTGAAATAGTCAGTTGCAACAACTATATAACTATGTCCACTAGATTTCTCAGAAAAATCACCTATGAAATCCAACCCCCACATGGTGAATGGTGCTTCAGCAACTATTGGGTTTAATGACAGTGCTCCTGAGTACTTTAATTTTGAAGCAAACCTCTGGCAAGCTTCACATTTCCTAACATATTGGAATGAATCCTTAAACAATGTATGCCAATAATAACCTACCCTTAAAACCTTGTGAGTAGTAGTCCTTTATGAAAAATGACCTCCACAAACACTAGCATGCATTTCATTTAAAACCTTCTCTGCCTGATATCTGTCAAGACAGAACAGCAAGACTCCATCTCTATTTTTCCAATACAAGTCTCCTTGTAGCAATGTATACTTTTGAGCTTGCAATTTCAAGGACCTCTTTTGATTATCTATCATATAGTCTAGGCATCTAGCATTCTTTATGAAATAGACAATATCAGCATATTCCGGTTGCAATTCAATACTTGTGATTGTCATATTTGGAGTTCCTTCACTATTTACTTGGACTAAGTCCATATTTTCTTCAGTCATCAATTTTTCCAGGCCTTTTCCTCTCACAATCTTAGTGATATGAATTACCAAATTGAATTCTTGAATCCTAGTAATCCACTTGCATCTCTTACCAGTGACTTCAGATTGAGTAAGAACATCCTTTACTACTGAATGTGGGACATATGCAACAACCTTTGCACACACTAGATAAGGCCTAGAAGATTTGATTTCTTTTACCAATGCATATGCCTACCTCTCCATCATCTCATAATTCAACTCAGCAGCCTGCAAGGATTTGCTAAAAAATGCAATTGGATGTTCAAAACCCTCATTGTCCTTTTGCAATAAAACAACAACAATGGTGTGAAATGATGCAAAAGAAAACAATAAAAAAGGCTTGGTATAGTCAGGAGACATAAGCACAGGTTCTTGTTGGACCACATCCTTAATTTTCTCAAATGCAACCTGAGCCTCTATAGTCCATTGAAACTTCACATCCTTTTTTAACAACTTTACTATAGGCTTGACAATTTCAGCAAAATTTGCAATGAATCTCCTCACAAAATTGATCTTCCCTAGAAAGGACTGCACCCCTTTGAATTTTTTTCTGCAGAAACTTTCCAGATTGCTTCAACTCTCTCTGGATCAATTCTTATTCCATCTTTTGATACAATGTGTCCTAGAAGATTTACCTCTTTGACTGCAAAATTACATTTTTTAGGATTCAGGGACACACCATACTCTAGAGCTTTGACAAAAATCTTTTCTAGGTGAGAACAATGATCATGAGCCTTCTTGGAATAAGTAGTTAGGTCATCCTAATACACAACCATAAACAAGTCTATGTACTCTTTGAAAGCAACATCCATGGCTCTTTGGAAAGTTGCTCCAACATTTCTAAGACCAAATGGCATTCTGACATACACATATGTTCCCCAAGGTGTTGTGAATGTAGTTTTGAATTGTTCAGATTCTTTCACCAACACCTGGTTATATCTAGAGAAGTCATCCATCATAGATAATAACTCACAACCAGTGACCTTGTGCAACATTGCCTCCATGTTAGGCAGTGAATAGTTGTCCTTCAATGATGCAACATTCAAATTCTTGAAGTCTACACACAACCTAATGTCACCATTCCTCTTTCTAACTGGGACTAAATTAGACACCCAAGTTGAATGCCTTATAGGTTGAATTATTCCTGCATCACTCAACTTGACTAGCTCCTACTACATCTTAGGAGCCAACAATGGGTTAATGGGTCTTTTCTTTTGTCTAAATGGTTTGACATCCTACTTTAATTGGATTTCATGTTGGAAAAGGTCCTCTCTATAGGATTTTAGGTCATCATAAGACCATGAAAATACATGCTTGTACCTCCTCAAAAACCTTATCAAATTATCTTTCAATTGAGGGGTTAATCCTTTTCCAATATAGACCATTTGACAAGCATTATGTGATCCCAAATTCACTTCCTTCAGATCTTCTACATTAGCATTACTTATTTTTGACATATGATCATTTTGGTTGCTATACAATGCTTTTAACTCAATTAAGCCTTTAGGAATACTATTTGAACTCAACTAGATCACCTCACTTCCCATGATCATGTCTTTGCCTTTAATTTCCTCAACCAAAGTGTTGCAGTCTATAGGTTGATCCTCGTATATGTCAAGACATTGAATAAATCTCAGGATGTCATGATCATCCTCAAAGACCTGCCAATTTTAAATGTTTTCTACAACAACAGGTCTACTTTTTACTTCAAGAATTGACACTCCAAACAAAGTTGAATCATCCACTTTTAGAGAAACATTGGCCAAAAAATCAACCATTATGTTATTTGATCTTTCGACCTAGCATATATTGAAAGCATCAAACATTTCAACCTGATCCCATATTACATGTTTATACAATTTCAATCTATCATTCTTGAGAGCATATTTAGATTGAACTTGTGCCACCACAAGCTTAGAATCACCAAAAACCTTTAAAAATTTTATCTCATGTTTGATAGCAATATTCAATCCCAAAGACAATGCCTCATATTCAATAGTATTATTTGTGCATTGAAAAGTCAATGAGAATGAATACTTAAAAGTAGTACCTGATGGAGATATGAATAAGACTCCAGCTCCTAAGCCTTCTTTTGAGCATGCTCCATCAAAATACATCTACCACAATCCATCTTGATGTTCCTTTAATTCTGCAACTAGTGGATCTATCTCTTCCACTGGTGGGACAGTTTCTTCTAACTTGAAATTCTCCATGTCAACATCCACACAACAATTTAAATGATCATCATTTATTTCAATCATATGTGGAGTTCTACCTTCTCTGGATACTTTCACATTGTCACCATCAATATTGAAAGTTTCAAAGGACAGATCACACTAGATACTACCTCCCATCTGAGCACTCCACTTCCTTGACAACAACATCCCATAATGAGGGGGAATATCTACCACTAGAAAACTCATTGTTAGCAACTTGTCAAGGAAAGTTGTCAACCTATAAGGAAGTGCTTTTATAGTACCAATGATAGGGACCTCTCTTGAATCCATAGCCTTACATCTACCATGAGGTGTATCAACTTTCAGACCCAAGGATCTCATTACTTCTATAGGCATAACAGTATTAGAGGCTCCTGAATCAATCATACAATTTCTTAACAACTTTCCATTCACTATTAAGGACAAAAAGAAAGAATCAACTATTCCAGATGTAGCATTTGCTGCATTAGTATCCAAATAAATTTGAGGAATCTTAGAGATGATTTCCCCACATTGGTTCTCAATTGAATCACTTGCTGCAGTATCCATTCCATTAGCCTTGGCAGAATTTTGGGTATCAAAAGAAAAGGCTCCTTTTACCCAACTCAAAGCCTTAACTTTATGCTTCTCTATCCTCATCATTTCTAATAAGGGGACCTTGACAGTGATTTGTGACAACAATTTTCTCATGTCAATGGGAACATACTTGGGGTCAACCACATCTTGCCCAATGGTAGTGACCTCTTTATCTTCTTCATGTGTAACCACATTCAGATTATCTTTGCTTTGACCCTTTTCTTTCTCTTGCAAAGGAGAAATAGTACTCACAAGAGGTTTAGCTTTTACCTTGTAGGCCACAATTGGCTTTGTGGAGTTGACATTTTTCTTCACCTTGGTTTTGTTAGTAGTGTCAGTAACCTTTTGCTTATTTTGGGCTTGTTTTTCATCCCTTTCTATTTTCTTGATGCAAATTCTAGCAAGCCTGCCACTTGGGCCACCTACCACTCTATTTCTCAAATTATAGTTGCTTTTAACTTGGGACACCATGTCTACCATGATTTGTGCAATTTCTTCATCAGAAGGTCTTCTCAACATTACTGATCCATCACTTCTTAGAGTATTGCACTAAACTACATCAAGGTGATTATCTTCTTCATTAGAAAACTCTTGTTGATGGTAAACCTCATTTCTGACTTGGGAACTACCAACATCTTGGTTTTCATCTTCATCTTCATAATCTAACTCATCATATATGTATAAAGAAGTCATACCACACACCTAATCATCATAAGTATCATCATTCTTGTTGCTTTGATCACCATCTATAGAAACACTTTGAGCAATAGCACAGTAATAAGGATCATGAGGTGATTGGCAAACAATACACCATGGAACATCATCATTCATATTCACTTTATTTCTATGCGAAGGGTCAGGGGTCTTGTCATTTGGTTTATCCTTTCTTTCAGGAAGCACTGGCTTTCCATCCTTCCATTGAGTATTATAGGGATAGTTCTACATTCTTGGTAACTTATTAAAGTATTTGAAAGATTGCCTTTTATTTCCTTACACTCTACTATTTCTTGCTTCACTAGGCTTTAAATCCTTTATTGCTTTCAAGATTTGTTTCAAACTATCATCATCTTTTGGCTTTGCATTAGGTTTCCTCGGCTCTCTTCTATTTGAGACTGATGGCTGACAATCTTCTCTCCTTCCTAATTTCCTTGATATCCTTCTATTGCTCTCTATATTAATAGCCAATTTATAAGCCTCTGAAAGATTTATAGAATTCTTATCCCTCAAAACATATCCCATCTTTGAATCAAAACCATTTAGGTATGTGACAAGACACGCCCTGTCATCCAATCTGATAACTTGCAACAATTTATGCATAGCTTTCTAAAATCTAACATTGAATTCAACAACACCCTCATTTGAATTTTTCTTGATGTTGTTAAACTCATTAACCATGAAGCCTTCATTGGTTTTATCACCATACTGTTCCTTAAAAGACTACCTAAACTGATTCCATGAACATATGCTAACATGAGGTAAATTTCTAAACCAATCTCTGGCATCTTCAGTTAGAGATTGAACAAAAAGCTTCATGATCACATCATCAGGATCAATATTGTAGTCATCTATCACATCAATGAAACTTTTCAAATGCTCTTCGCAAGTAACTGCATTGCTTCCAGTGAATTTTTGGAGCTTCTTCCTAATTTCATCAGGGATGGGATTTGGATAACCAGGAATCCCAATAAAAATCAATTACTTATGCCTCTCGTGAATGGGACCTACTTGAGATGGGCCACCACCTAAAGATGCAGATGTCTGAGTATTAGAAATATTAGAAATCTTAGGCATACCTGAAGTTGTAGCAGTATTCAACACATTTGCACCTGGTGCTTGAGAAGTGGAAAGGGCATTAGCATGTCTAGAAGATTGCCTAAGGAAGTCAATCTTTCTCTTCATTTCAGTAGTAGTGGCTTCAAGCTCTACCTTTTCTAACTCTTTGGCCAACAATTCTTGTTTTCTTTTTGCTTCTTCCAAGTCAGCATCTAATCTTGCTACTTGATCCATGGACCTCTTTACATGATTTGGTTCATTTATTGAAACTCCTACAGCCTTTTGTTTACCTTTGTCCCTAGGATTTCTTGTCTCATAGATCTTATGGAAAACAAGCTACTCCTCTACTTGTTCTGTCACATGATCCTGATTCATGGCCTCAAGATCCAATAATTGTCTCTTCAATTGCTCAGCTCTAATCATAGCATGTCTAATTTTTTCCTCTTTTTCCTTGTCTCTTTTCTATCTTAGATGGATATGTTCTTGGACTCTCCTTTCCAACTCATAGACCTCTTCAAAAATTTCTTCTAACTCAGGGAGAGTAGTCTCAGACTTAGCATCTCCTACTTGAACCTCATCTTCATATTGGTTCAGACCCAAATCAACAGCCTCCTCATATTCAGAGGTATTTCCTTCTTGATTCATTTGAATAGACTGGATTTGTTCCTCTTGTCTAGCATTGTCTCTATGTTTCTAAGCATGAAACACATTTCTATTCCTTCTTCCTCTCTTTGTCTGACCAGGCCTAGAAGTACTTGGAATACCTTCTCCCAATCTGTCCTTAGGAAGCTTATTTCTCTAAGACCTAGTACCTCTATAACTCATCTTGTGAATGATTTTCTAACTAGTACTACTGTAGAGATAGTTTAGAGTTGCCACCCAAAATTTGGGAATTCTTCTTTAAAATATAGGCACCAATGGTAACCAACTAGTTTGTATAAGGTAGGAGCCCTGGCTCAACTAAACTCTATAACTTAGAAAAATATTTCTTACAACATCCCTAGCGGAGTCGCCAGTCTGTTAGGGATTTTTCTTGTGGGTCAAACTTGGCAAGGACATTGGCTTGATTCTCAGTGAAAAGGTTTCCAAGCTTGCAAAAAAAGCCTAATTGATAAGGATTAGATAAGATCCTCCTTTTCCTTTGAGCTCCACAGGACTCAGGTGGGTATTGCCTAAAATAGGCTACTATCTTTCAAGTAGACTATGGATTGGTGGATTAGGTCTTCATTGTCATGCTATTGAGTTTATTAGAGGTACTTTCATGGAAGATAATTCCAAAGACAACTGAGAACAACCTGCTCCAGAATGTGACTAATGAAACTCCTAATATGATAACATGAACAATGGCATAAGGGTGATGAGTCCTTTTTATGAGTAAAACTCAAGGAAGGCTAACCTTTGATTCACTCTTCAAGGAATCAGAAATTATGGACTGTAAAACATCAGGGACAGTCCTATTTCTTAGGTACATGAACATGAAATGAAATGGTATTGCTAATGATGAATTTTGTGTTTGATGACTGAAAGATGTTTGAATGATAGAGATCAGATCAGTGCTGAATCCTTTGGGCAAAGAGTCTAACATAAATTGATAGAGGAATTTCTAGGAAATATAGTGATATGCCTTACAAACCACATACAATTTGGATAGAGATCCTTACAAACTATCTTCTCAATCTAGGTTTGCTACCATCAAGATCTTCCACAGATGTATTCATTCTCTGAAATTGCACATAAGAATTTAATTCTTTCCTTCAAAAAAACTCATGCAACAATTAGATAGTTGCCTTACAACTAGTATGTTCCAAATGCCTTACAAATAGAGACATACAAGAATAAACACAAAGCAAAGAGACAATAACAAAACCAAGGTAGAAATTGTATTGTATTTCATGGAATTGTATCAATACATACAAGTAAACTCTTTACTCAAAATCATAGGATCAATAATCTGCTCTGTAAAGTTTGTATTATCAACATTCAACCATCAAGAATATGGAACCAGAGAATAGAATCCTTTAGATTGCCAAAGACTAGAACTAGGAACCAAAAGGATTGGAAAACCAGAAAGCTAGGAGACATAAAAAGTTTCAGAACCATTACAAAATCAAAACTCTAACTACTTATACCACTAGCTATCTTGGAATCCTCAAAGAACTCAGGATGCAACAAGTTTTGGATAGCTAGGGTTAGGGTTTCACCCACTAAACCAACCAATATCAATTAGTAATTAATTCCATGGTACAAAACCAAGCAACCCTAACAAACAAAACCCAAAATTGATCTTCATCATTGAAAATCTTCTAATTTGTACTGAAGATCATGCAAACACCATGCCTTTTTAGTCTAATTTTACACTGCAACATGCCTCGAGCTTTGCCTATGTCCATTTTATGATGGTACAGGCATCTGCAATCAATCATCAAACCCTTTGGACCACCCTACAGCAGTCAGCACAACAATTTCATCAAATCCTACCACAAAAACCATAAATTCTAGTCCTTTATGTTGCTGAGAAACCCTCAAAATTTTGAATTTGAATAACAACGGCCATTTCCAAGTGCCAACAACAAATTGGTGGTTGACATTTGAAATCAGACCAACTTTATATTTGTGAGCAAGGCTTTCAAGGGTGCCTGTTATCTGTTTTGAAAGTTTTAAATCAATCAAACATTAAGAGTTTAATCTAGCATGCAATCAAAACAAAACAAATAAACTCTAAGCTAAACCACCTCAGATTGAGCCAAAAATAGGTGCACCCAAGCACTGTTTGATTTTCTCTGATAAGGGGGATGTGGGTGTGCTCTCTAAGCACTTGGAGCATACTTTAAATGCATTTAGGATGATTTGAAGCTCATGAAAACCCCAAAATGGCACAATAATAGGTATAGAACACCTGATTTGCCCCTAAGGCTTCAAGAGGCTCAAGAATGCTCTAATGGAGATTCAATGCAAATATGATTATGCTAAGATTGATTTTAGACCAAATTAGAGATGCGATATGATGCTATGCTTATGAAAAACAATGAAGTAAACTAAGTTAATCCATTATTGCTAAGCTATGATGAGTTAAAATGCTAAAAAGTAAGCTAATTAGAATGATTTGCTAAGATCTAACATGAAAATGGCATTATAACAATGCATGAGAATGAAAGTAAGCTAAATTGATTTGCTCTTGAAAGGAGGGGTATTTATAGGATTTGGGAAGGAAGAATGAGTGGCCAGGATTGAAATCCTTAAGAGAGGCTAAGATTCATTCAAAGGGGAGCACATGGATTGTGCTAGTTTAGGGATCACCTCCTTGTGACAAGTGTCACAAGGGCATTGGGTTGAAAGATGGGAGGAATGTGCACAATTTGGGAAATGTGCCTAAGGTCAAAGGGTGTAAGAAAGGGGTGAGGGGCTTCTTAAATGCACCATAAGTGCATGTAAGAGGGATAAGGAGGCCTTAAATGCCTTCAATGCATTTCAAAAAAGAAGCCCTCTTTGTTGACTTTGGGGTAAGCTTAAGAGTTGGCTAACCTTGTTTAGGGAATGTGACAAGGTTAGGGGAGGAATTAGGATTAGGATTAGGATAATCTTAGGATTAGGATGGGTGAAGAGGTTGGATTTGAGAAGATTCTAGAAGAGTCTAGAGTTCTCCTTGGTTTTATGGAATAAAAGTTTATTCATTCCAAAAGCTTAAGTTTTTTGGAATATTTATTGAAATATTTTCAATAACTATGAAAATAAATATTTAATCTTAATTAAATATTTAGCCTTGGGATTAGGGTTAGAAAAGATGGGATTAGCCTTTTAATCAAGATTAAGAAGGAATTAGAAGATTTTGGAAGAGGTTAGTGGTTTTAGGAAAAATGGCCAACTTTTGGTCAAAAAATTAAAATAATTCTTTTTTTGGGGATTTTTGGTCAATTTATTAATTAAAATAATTAATAAATAAGGAGATAATGTTTAAATAAGATTTAAACATTTTTTGGAGGGATTCCTTAATTAAATATTTTTAATTAAGATAAAGGGATTTAATTACATAAAAATTAATTAATTAATTAATTAAATAATTAATTAATAAATGATGATGTCATCAGGGATTTTCAGAAAATAAAAATTCTTTATTTTCTAAAGGATTTTTAGGTGTCTACATTTTTCCCCTCTTTGATGCGATGTCGCAAGTGGCATGGCGTCAAAGACAAGAAAATAAGATGCCCAAGGCTAGAAATTGGAGGAATGAGGGGTTGTGCCCCCTCGAGAAAATAACGCAAGGAGTAAAAGTTGTAGAATTTTCTTGAAAGGAAACAGGGAAGGAAGGACCTAGGAAGAAGGGGAGATAAATAACCAAACTTCCAAGAGAAAAGATGAGTGAATGCAAGATGAGATGGAATGCAAAATGCAAGATGCAACCACATGGGAGATGCAAGATGCAAGATTAATCTAGATGATGCAGGATGCAGGGGATTGGGAGAAGCTCCAAGTGCAAAGGGGGAGAGCACAACCTAGTTTAATATAGCAACAATAGAGACCTTCCAAGGTTACAAAAGAACACAAGGCCTTGTCACCAGCGTTGCAGAGGACTAATGCTAAAAAGACATGCAGGGGTGCCCCAGCATCACACATGAAACCTGAAGGAGGCATGGTGGAAACAATGCTGAAGAAACCACAAACACACGACTGACTCATAGGTAGAAGAAAAAGATCAAAAGACTTTGCCCCAGATTATCCTCATTCGCAGTGCACCATGATAAAGAGGATCATGGCGACTTTGAGTAGAGAACAATGAGAAGTCGTAAAAGAGTAACATGATCCAAAGGACAAAATCCAAGGTCAAAATGACAACTCCAAAAAAACATCCTTTGCCAAGGAGAGAGATTTGATTTGATTGATTTGATGGGGGGAAGATTAGGTTAGACAGGAGGAAGGATACATCCTCAATGACCCATTGATTGATGAAAGAAGGAGTGTTTTTTGTTCGCTGGCAAATGATGAAGTCAAAGAATTATCACGGTGATCAAGAACAGTCAACAATTTATGTTGCTGAAGTACAAGGCTGGGTAGGACAAAGTGTTCTGATCAAAGGCTACTGCAAGATGGACAAGGACTATGTACAACAAAAAGGGACAATATGTACAATGGAGGGGAAAAGATATACAATGGATAAGTACAGAAGCTCAGGATTGGGGATAGGAAGATCTAGCTATACAAGATATATAGGAAGGATTGCGCTATACAGGGGAGTGTACAAGATATACAAGAGATGATACAAGATATGGTACAAGATATGTGCAAGATATGGTACAAGATATGGGAAGGGGGGTTGTGGTGTTGCTGAAGGTTTATGGAAAAAGGAATGCTGGGGGATGGTGGATGGGGATGGGGATGGTAAAAAGGACTGAGATGGTGGGATGGGGGGGGATGGGAGTTTGATAAATAATGACTCGGTCCACCATGTATGGCGCTTGTTTGCCAAGTTTTCACCAACATACTTGTCCAAGGTGCTTGAATTGCTAAGTTTTCACCATTGGATGATTATTTTCTTTTCTTCTTTTTTTTTTTTTTGCTTTTTTTTTGTATTTTGCTGCTTTTTTCCAAATTTTTATGGATTTTCTGAATATGTAGGATCTAGTTCAGGCATAGAACCTCTTTAGATGTATGATGTTGATTGGATCATTCAAAGGCTCACCTTCTAGTGTAGATAGCTGATAAGCTCCGGAGCTGAAGCATGATGTGACAACATAGGGGCCCAGCCAAGTAGGCTCAAACTTGCCTTTCATTTTTTGATTTGCTTGGACCTTCTGATTTTCTTTGAGAACCATGTCACCGACCTGGAACTATCTAGGATGGACCTTCTTGTTATAACTCCTTTTGAGTCGATTCTGGTATGCAACCAGGTGATTATATGCTTGATGTCTCTTTTCATCTAACAGGTCTAGCTGTGTGAAACGGGCTACATGATAGTCTTCATCAGTGGTGTAGTTCTTCATGGAGACTCGCAATGATGGGAGCTCAACCTAAATTGGAAAAATGGCTTTAGCACCATATACAAGGGAATATGGGGTGGTGCCTGTGGGAGTGTGATAAGAAGTACGATAGGCCCAAAGGGTAGGATTAATTTAGAGGTGCCAGTCATACCTAAAATCATTGACAACCTTCTTGAGGATTTTCAAGATAGTCTTGTTGGTTGCCTCAGCTTGGCCATTTCCTTGAGGGAAACATGGACTGGAGAAATGGTGATGGATGTGGAGTCTGGCACATAGATCATCCACATGCTAGTTTTCAAAAGGTGTGCCATGGTCTATGAAGATGGTAGATGGTATGCCGAAGCGGCAAATGATGTGGTAAATGATGAACTTAGATATTTGGATGCCAGTAGTTAGGGTGAGCGGAATCGCTTCAACCCATTTGGTGAAGTACTCTGTGGTAGTTATTATGTACTTGTGTCCATCTGAGGAAAGGGGAGTGATTAAGCCGACAAAGTCAAAGCCCCAACATGAAAATGGCCAAGGTGGCGCAATGGGCTGCAAGTCTTGTGCTGGTGCATGAATCAAATTTGCATGCTGCTGACATGGTAAACATTTTATGACAAATTTGCAAGCATCATGTTCCATGGTTGGCCAATAATACCCAACTTGAAGCAACTACTTAGCTAGAACCATGCCACTCATGTGGGCACCGCAAATTCCAGCGTGGACCTCTTGTAAAGCCAGGATGGACTCGTTTGAATCTAAACACCTAGAGAGGATATTGTGATACCCTTGACGATAAAGGCTGTTGGCTACAAGAGTGTAGCGGGAAGCTCTGCGGATAAGGTTTTGGCATTGGTTATTAGTGAGATGGGGAGATATGATACCATTCTTTAGATATGCATGGATGTCATGGTACCATGGGGACTAGGGACCAACCAAGACACACACCATTTCTGCATCGGCATTCTCATAAGCTGGTGTATGTAGCTGCTCAACTAGGAATTCATACTGTGATGCGTCACGTGGGATTTCTAACAAGGACCCAATAGTTGCCATTGCATCTGCTGCTTTGTTCTGAAGTCTAGGTATTTGTGTGAATTGTAGATTCAAGAAATGCTCTTTCAATCTATCCATGAGTTCTTTGTAAGGTAGCAGCTTGTCATCCTTAGTCTGATATTCATCTAGTACTTGCTTGATAATCAGCTGTGAATCGCCGAACACTTGTAGTTCTATGATATTCCATTGAATGGCTGTGTTGAGACCTAAGATGAATGCCTCATATTCTGCAATGTTGCTAGTACATGAAAATCCCAATTTGAATGACTTTGGGATGTAGTCACCTTGAGGTGTGATGAATAGGATTCTTGCCCCTGATCCATGTGATGTGTAGGAGCCATCAAAGTATAGTTTTCACATGGGCTGCTCTTCGATCATACATAAGTGTTTATCAAGGAATTCCATGATTAGTGGATAAGCATCCACTAGTGGTGCTTCTACTAACTGATCAGCAATGACTTGCCCTTTGATTTCTTTTCGATCTATGTATTGGATGTCAAACTCACTGAGTATCATGACCCATTTTGCCATATGGCCTGTGAGGGTTGTCCTTGATAAGAGGTATTTGAGGGGGTCCACCTTTGAAATGAGCTTGATTGTGTGACTGAGCATGTAATGTCTAAGCTTTTGAGTGGCAAAGACTACTGCAAAGCATGCTTTTTCCATGGGTGAGTAATTAAGCTCATAGCTGACAAGAGTTTGACTAATGTAGTAGATGGCTCTCTCTTTGTTTTCATCATCATGCTGAGCTAGGAGTTCCCCTAGTGCTGTAGTGGTTGCTAAGATGTAGAGTGTGAGAGGGCATCCTGGAATTGGTGGGTCTAGGATTGGAGAATTGGCAAGATACTCCTTGAGCTTATCAAAGCTTCTTTGACATATGGGATCCCATTTGAAGCTTGTGTCTTTGCATAAGAGATGCGTAAAAGGTTGGCACTTGTCTGCCAACTGAGAAATGAACCGACACACTGATTGAAGCTTTCCTTGTAGGCTTCTGAGCTATTTGAGTGTTCTTGGTGGAGGCATTTCTATTATTTCTTTGACTTTCTTGGGGTCTATCTCTATGCCTCATCATGATACTATGAAACCTAGGAGCTTTCCAGATGTAACACCAAAGACACATTTCTTTGGATTGAGCCATAACCCATATTGCTGCAGGTGATCAAACACACTCTCAAGAATGTCAAGGTGTTCATGGCATGTCTTTGATTTTGCAAGAATATCATCCACATAGTCCTCTAGGATCTTATGGATCATGTCATGGAAGATTGCTGTCATCGCTCTCTGATATGTGGCTTCTGCATTCTTTAGACCAAAGGGCATCATGTTATAGCAAAAGGTACCCCATGGAGTGGTGAATGCTATTTTATGTTGATCTACTTCTCCTATATGAATCTGATTGTAGCCTGAAAATCCATCCATTAGTGACAACATCTCATGACCCACTGTAAGATCTACAATCATGTCTATATTTGGTAGTGGGAAATCATCTTTTGGACATGCCTTGTTCAAGTCCCTAAAATCTGTGCATATTCTGATGTCTCTTGAAGGCTTTGTGATAGGTACCATGTTAGAGATCCATTCTGAGTAGTCTATAGCTCTGATAATCTTGGCTTGGAGGAGTTTTTCAAGCTCTATTTTGACTAATAAGGCAACCTTCAGATGCATTTTTTTTAGCTTCTGCTTCACTAGCTTGACATTAGGATTCACTGCTAGATGATGAATGACAAGATTAGGATCAAGGCCAGGCATGTGTGTGTATGACCACGCAAAATTTATGATTGATTCTCTAAGGAGTGCAGTCAATGCCATTTCTTCACCCTCTGTCAGATTGGCCGCAATGTAGGTGATTCTCGGACATTCCTCTGTGCCTAAGTTGACTGGCCTGGTTTCTTCTATGATGATAGGTGATTGCTCTAGTCTATAATCCTGGATGGGAGGAAGAGGCAAGTCTTCATCTTCTATCGCTTGAATTGCCAAGTTTTCACTAGAAGATACACTCTTTATTTTTACTTTTTTGGAATCAGAATGTGCCCCATAAGGGTTTTCACATAAGGACTCATGTTTTACTCTTTCTATTTCTTTTTTGTAGCTAAAGCTTGCCTCCTCTCCGAAGTATCCTTTTGGGTCAAGCTTATAGATGTGAGTTGACTCTAAATTGTGAACTGATTGTGGGCCTGATGCCCCCATGAATTCTAGGAGTGCTTCTATGCTTTGGAACTCATCGATGTGTGTAATGCTTGGTTGGTCTTAGTCTATGAGTTTAGGGTGGGTGAGGGGAAGTTCTATGAGATTGATGGCAAGTTGTTAGAGGACAGAAGTCCCCAGGAGGGTGTCATTGTCAAAGATATCATCATAGGATCTAATTTCTTTCTCTTCGGGGATGTCTTCGATCTTTATGAGGTAATCCTGGCTATTTAAGAGGGGGACGCTAGTCATGTTGGTGCCCCTAGTTGCAGTATTGGGCCCTTGTATATGTAGGTGAGGGGTATTAAAACCAAGACCCTGATGTTCAAGATTCTTTTATGGTGTGATGGGATATTGGTTGTCACCTTCTTGTGGCCCTAGACCACCACCTTGATAGTGCCATTGTTCAGTGGTATACTTATATTGTTTTGGATATTTATCTTTGAAATAGCTAAGAAGTTGAGTGTCAGGTGATGGGGGATCTTTATACAACCACCTATTTATGTCAAGATCCATCTCTTGACTGTTTATGTTGCCATGGGATTCAAAATTCATAGATCCGATTTTCTTGATTTCATGATGCTCTTCAATAGGCTTGCTTTGGTGATCTGGGCACCCTTGAGTATGTGGATCAAGTGGGAGGGCCCCTACAACAAATGCATCATGTAGGCTATATTCACCACAACCCTGGTTATTGATCTTGATGAAAGATAGGGTGGAGGTGAGAATGGTTTCTGGATCGCAATGGGATCGGGATGAGCTGGCAATAGAAGTACCAATGTCAGTTCTAGGACAATGAGTGGAGTGAGGGAATGATGCTTCCATCGCATGATAGTATGTGAAGGGTTGGGGGTCAGTATGGATGGTAACCTCAGTGCCTTGATGCAAAAATTTGATGCATTGATGGTAAGTAGATGGTACAGCCTTAATGGCTTGAATCCATGGTCAGCCTAGGAGGATATTAAATGGTATGTCAAGATCGACAACATGGAAAATAGTATCTTGTGTTGTTGGGCCCAGCTGAATGGGAAAAGCAATGGTACCCTCAGAGGTATGCTCCAAGTTGTCATAGGCTTTGATAGTGATTACTTCATGTGCTATATCAGCCTGTGTGAATCTAATCTACTGAATGAATTTTAAAGTACACAAGTTTAGGGCTGAGCCATTATCTATTAAGACCTGTTTGATGGAAAAGTCTCTGATCATGATGGCGATGTGGAGAGGGAGAGTATGGTCAGGTGCAACGACTAGCATGTTGGATGGTTTGAAGGATAAAGCACAGGCTATGGATAGATGTCCCACAAGGGTCTCAAACTGGGTGGTGTTAATGTCTGTGGGGACATGTCCTTCTTTGAGAGCTTGGTCAAGGATCTCCTGATGGAGAGGTGAAGTGCAGAGAAGGTCTAAAATGGATATTTGGGCTGGTGTATTCCCAAGATGCTCTATGAGGTTGTACTGTGCATTATGTGCATTTGGTACTGGCCTTGGACGGGCACCAGCAATAGTTATCCGACCCCTATGGGTGATAATAGCACATTGAGTGTCTGCTCCTCTGACATGGATGGTATTGACTGTGGGCTCAACTTGGGTTATACATCCAACAAATTTATCATAATTGATGTAGGTAGTAGTGTGATCTTCTTGTTTGCCTTTACCATGATTCTGGGGATGATTGGTATTAGCTTGATTCTTCCCAGCATTGTGTTGTGGGAACACATTCTGATAGATTTGTAAATTGGCATTTGGTGAGGCTTGAGTAGGTGTATCTACTTGAATCTCTTTTTGATCAATGAGATCCTAGATATAGTTTTTGAGTCTCATACACTTCAGGGTAGTGTGTCCTTTGACATGATGATAATCACAGTACTCATGATCTTTGTACCAATTAGGCTTGGGAGTGGTATCATCAACTGGCTGAATTGGTGGATATATAATCAAGTTGGCCTTGGCCATCCGATGAAAGATAACATCCAGAGGTTCACCCAATGGTGTGAAGGTCTTCTTTGGATAATTTTGAGCTCTGGGCTTGTTCTGCTTGGGATCAATATTGACGACATTGACTTGATTGTTTGGGTTACCTTGATAAGCTTGATGGGCTTGCTGCTGATAATTCTACTAATTATTCTGAGAATGATTTTGTTGCATGGGTTGTTGATGGACTTGAGGAGGTTGCTGATGGATGGGCACTTGTTGTTGTTGGTATGCAGGAGTTGACAGAGGACTAGCTACAACAAATTGGACATGCTTGGTATTAGTTGCTCCATCAGTAACAACATTCTTGTTATGATTCCAGTAACGGGATTTATCATTGCTGGGTTTTTGGGTATCATTTTTGAAGTGCCAGATTGTGCCTTCATCTAGGAGGGCCTTTTCAATACCTATCCCCTTGCTCTTGATATCTTGATAGGTTTGGATACAATTCATCCACATGAACTGGGATAGCTTAGGATGCAGGTTATCAATGAAGATTTTGGTCAAATGCTTTTCTAGCAGTTGGTATGATAACCTGGTGGTAAGGTTCTGCCATCGTTGCAAGTATTCTGCTAGGCTTTCTCCTTCTTTCTGTTTTGAGTTGCAGAGATCTAACAAGGTCAACTCATTCTCAACATTGTGGGCATAGTGGGCAATGAACTTCTCAGAGAGTTCAACAAAGGTTGTGATGGTCCCACTAGGTATTTTATAGAACCACTCAACAGCGGTTCCTCCCAAGCTTTTGGGGAATAAATGCAAGAGATAGTTATCACTATAAGACACTTCTTGGCATGCCATATAGAATTCCTTAACATGATTGACTGTATCTCCTTTCTCCTGATATTTATCAAATTTAGGTGTTTCAAAGTGCTTGGGGAAGGGAATAGCGGCAATGGATTAGTCAAATGGGTAAGGACACACCTCTTCAAATTTGTAGGTTTTGCTCTCAATACCAGTTTGGAGCTCTTTAAGAGCATTCTTCATGGCTTCCCACTCAGCATTGATTAGTGTTTGAGCAGGTACTCCCATTTGAGGTGGGTATTATGGAGCGGGATATGGAGATGGCCCAGTGGGATAGGTGGATTGGAGTGGATTTTGGAGCAATGTTTGCTGGGGAGGATACTACTGATGTGGCATAGGGGGATATTATGGTGATGTATATGGGATTTCTTGCTGGTGTTGTGGGATGATAGGAATTTGTTGATGTTCCTGGTAGGAGGAAGCTTGTTGTTGCTAGGGAATGATAGGGGTTTGTTGTGGGGGAGGTTGGTTGAATGACACCGCTTGCTGGTAAGGTGGTCCTTGCTGAACTTGGCTCTGTGGTTGACCAATGTAGGTCAGGTGCATTCCTGCATTCCTTAAGGGTGAATTTGATGTGGGGAAGCTTGAAGCAAAGGGTGGCTAGGCAGGATAACTTGCGAAATGGGATGAAATTTGCTGTTGTGGTGGAGGAACTTGCTGAAAGGCATTAGGTGTTGTGAATGGATAGTTTGCAAAGGATGAAGTTGGTGGAAGTTGTGATGGTTGTTGTGCTGCTTGTGAGGAGGTGGCTTGTTGGTTTCCAAACATAGATGTAGGAGAATGGGTTGGTATGCCCCAAGCTTTCATTTCTTCTTGAGTGAGGCCCCAACAAGAGCCAGTGTGTGGTGGGAATTATGTTGCAGTGGATGCCAGGAAGGTGGATGTGATGGGAGTTTGGGATATAAATGGTGGATTGGAAAAGCCCATGGAAGGCATCCCTATGGTGAAGGCATTTTGATGGGCTTGTGCCTGGGTAGATGCTTGTTCGGGGGGAAAGGAAGGGAACGTTTGCGCTCCCCATGAAAAGGGTGATGTTGATGTAGAAGCTTGCTGAGGAAGAAAGGGGAGTGATTGCGCTGCCCCCGGAATAGATGATGTTGGCGTTTGTTGGGTGAAAGAGGGAAATGATTGTGTTGACCCTGGGAAAGATGGTATGGATGTTGAAGCTTTTGGAGCAATGGGGAAGGATGATTGCATCCCTCTTGAAAAGAATGGTGTGGAAGGAGATGGAGCTGCTTGTGTAAATGGATGTGTAAGAGGTGGGAGTTGATTTTGTGACAAGTGTTGGATTTGTGCAAGAGCTTGGGAGGCCATGGTAGATGATGAAGTACCTATGATAGGGAATGGAGTAGATGGTGTGAAAGCTTGTGTTACGGGGCTTGCGAAGCTTCCTTGCAGAAGAAGGGGAATGGTGGAGGTTGCTTGAGATGTTTGCAAGGTGGGATCAGGGAATGGTTGGATGAATGGAGAGTATACTTGTGCTGGGATTTAGATAGTGCTTATGGGAATACGAGGATAGAGATATGGTGGAATGAGAGTATGCCTTTGTGCAAAATTAGTGAACATGCTCTGCTGGTCTTGGGCTATGAGTGTATTGATTGTTGGTGGATTCTCTGGGTGATTCACAAATGTTTCTATTGCCAGAGGAGCTGAGGGGATATTGGGATCATCCCATGTATTTCCAGTTTGTATTTGGGGATCATAGGCTACCATTGCACTGGTAAAAATGTTGGGATCAGATGAGCTGGTGATTGGATAAGGATTCATGTACCTTCACTTCCTAGATCCAGATCTTGTCTCGATAGGCATGGAGATGTAGATGCTAGATGGATGCAAGATGTTTCCTAAAGAACTCTAAAGGATGGTGGATGCAAGCTTAAGGAACTTCTAAGGATGATGAATTTCTAGAATGTGATGCAAGGCTTGATGAACTACTCAGATTTGGATCAAGGATGGTGGAAGATTGATGGGAGATGGTGGAAAATTGGTAAAAAAAGCTTGGTGATGATGGAGGCTTGGTGGGATGCTCTGATTTGGGTCAAGATTGGGTGGAGGATTGGTGGGATGCTGGTGGAAGATTACTAAGTGTCAACAATGAGCTGCTATTTTTCTCTGATGGAGGATCAGTGATAGGATTTGGGCCAACCTAGGATAGACTAATGATCTTTGGTTAACTGGATGCTTATCAATACAAGCCAATCTCTTGCTCGAGATGATGAGGCTGTGCAAGGACAAGTTGGATTTCCTTTAGACAATGCTCTATCAAAAAGGGGATGCTTTCTGATTTAGGATAAGGGATGGAAACAACTCAAAGGTTTTGAACACTAAGTGTTTGTGGACTTGGATCTCTAGATTTGGTACAAAAGATGGTGGGTTCCGATTTAGATGATGGATGCTGGATTTTGGATGAAGGATATGGGATTCTGATGGTGGATTGTTGATGAAAAGATGGTGGAGGATGATGGAACAATGCTCTTTCTAAAAGGATGATGCAGATGTGACTGGGATGGATGATCTATGATGTTGCTAGGAGGATGATGGTGCATGTAACTAAGGACTCTAGGATGTAACTAAGGTTTGGTGATGATGTAGGGATGAAACTAAGATGAAGCTAGGATGACGGGCTACCGAGATAAGATTGTCAGATCTGAGGGTAGAATAGGACATGTGATGGATCCAGCTAATCTTCTCTTTCAAGGCTGATGTAGCGATGGTTCACTTGAAATCGGTAGGCAAACTATTTGACTCTTGCATTATAGCCAATATTATCAAGCTTTTCTTGATATTTTTCTTCTGCTTGGGTTTTTTGGACAAAGGATTGATGGCTTTTAAGGTTCCTCTCTGCAACTTTCTTCTCTTGATAATCTTTGGTTTTGGGCAACTTGGCTTTTGGATGTTTGATCAAATTGGGTATATCTTTGGGAAAATTCTGATAGGTTTGGTTTGAGAACAAAATGCTCTTTGGATATGTGATTTCTGCAAGATTTTCTGAGTATCAAGTTTGTTGATTGGTTTGATTTTCTCAAGTGGCAAAGGATAAATTAAAAAGACTTCTGACAAAGCAATCTCCGCAAAGGGCAAAGCAACCTTGCGGGATACAAATAGGATGACTGACTTTGATAAAGCTTTGAAAGTGTATGTTTCAACAAGTGTTTTCATGGAGTCTTTGACTATCAAGCACTTCAAATAGATCTACCTAAGGAAGGTGAGTATCAAAATCACTTGCCCATAGCTTGGTATCCCCAGAAGGGAATACAAATGGTGAGTAATCTTGAGGCGACCTGGTAAACCCCTTGGAATCGGTCCTTGCAAAAGGATTTTGATACTTTCGGATGTAGATAGGGTAGCCTCTATTTTATCAAGTTTTTAATAGTTCTGTGGAGTCTCCATACCCGGTTATGCTGACCACTTGTGACTCACTTAAGAGCCTAGCCAACAACGCTAGGGGAGGAATATTTACCTTTCCCTAGACATTTGCATTTGGCACAAAATGCCCGTGGAATAGGAGATATAAGTGAGTGCTTTTTGCCTTCACTTTATTTATATACTGGTCGGGGGGGATACCGATTTGAGGTCATTCTCTGAGGAGGAAGTGCTTTTCTCCCTGGACAGGCCTCACTAAAAGTAGAACAAGTGAACTTGTCCAAGTCCAAATGTTCTACGTTGCTTACTTTAACAAGGATTTTGCAAGAAGATAAAGCTCCTAGATGCACATCAAGCAAGTTTGTTCATTTTCCCAAATTGATTAAGTTTGTCTGAACTTTGAATTTGAAGACATAAGTGCTTAAGGTTTGATTTGTTCTTTCTCCAAAAGGTAAACAATTTGAGTGCTTGCAAGTTCTTTCCTTTTGGGCATTCAAGATTGAGATTTGCGAGTTGATTTAAGAACTTTGAAAAGAGCTTTGTTTTATCTTTAGATCATTCAAGATTGTGTTCATTTACTTGCTTTGAAATCTGAAACAAGAGAGGGAATAGAGTGTTCATTCCTTTTAGTGCATTCGAGATTGGGTTTGATTTTCAAAATGACAATGACACTTTAGGACCTAAGTTCTTTCCTTTAGTTTCATTCAAGATTGAGTTTGACCTTTTGTTTGCAATAAAAATAAATAAATGCAGTCCCAAGCAATTCAAGACAAAAAAAACACCAAAAGGTGACACTGTCCAGCTTATACGCAACACTGGAAAGTGCAGAGGTGACATTTCATTCTTACAAGTGACAAATAATTGACCAGAGGTGGCAGAGACAAACTTACAAGTGACACCTAAATGCTCAAAAGTGATAAAATAAATACTAGCCGCGACAAAAGAAAAACCAGAAGCGAGGTTTTTGTACCCGAAGGTGTGAAAGTTTGTTTCAGAGGTGTGATTTCTTTCACAAAGGCATGATTTCTTTCTGCAAAGGTGTGATTTAATTACATGCAGGTGACAGAAGAAGAAGTAGAGGTAGAATAGAAGTTATCGCTGGCAGAAATCTGCCAGTAACCAGGCGTGAAAATAGTGTCTGTATGCGTGATTTGATTGCTTCAAGGTGTGATTTGATTTCTCAAAGGCATGATTTCATTATTGTAGGTGACATTTCTTTTTCTGAAGGCATGATTTCTTTCATTTCCAGCGACACGGAGATTGAAAAAGTGTGATTTGATCAAGCTGATTGTGGTTTGAGTCCCACCAGGCATGCTAGAATGTGAGCAAGGCTTTCGAGGGTACCTGTTATCTATTTTGAAAGGCTTAAATCAATCAAATGTTAAGAGTTTAATCTAGCATGCATTCAAAACAAACCAAATAAACTCTAAGCTAAGCCACCTTAGATTAAGCCAAAAATAGGTGCACCCAAGCACTGTTTGATTTGCTCTGATAAGAGGGATGTGGGTGTGCTCTCTAAGCACTTGGAGCATACTTTAAATGCATTTAGGATGATTTGAAGCTCATGAAAACCCCAAAATGGCACAAAAATAGGTATAGAACACCTGATTTGCCCCTAAGGCTTCAAGAGGCTCAAGAATGCTCTAATGGAGATTCAATGCAAATATGACAATGCTAAGATTGATTTTAGACCAAATTAGAGATGTGATATGATGATATGCTTATGCAAAACAATGAAGTAAACTAGGTTAATCCATTATTGCTAAGCTATGATGAGCTAAAATGCTAAAAAGTAAGCTAATTAGAATGATTTGCTAAGATCTAACATGAAAATGGCATTATAACAATGGATGAGAATGAAAGTAAGCTAAATTGATTTGCTCTTGAAAGGAGGGGTATTTATAGGATTTGAGAAGGAAGAATGAGTGGCCAGGATTGAAATCCTTAAGAGAGGCTAAGATTCATTCAAAGGGGAGCACATGGATTGTGCTAGTTTAGGGATCACCTCCTTGTGACAAGTGTCACAAGGGCATTGGGTTGAAAGATGGGAGGAATGTGCACAATTTGGGAAATGTGCCTAAGGTCAAAGGGTGTAAGAAAGGGGTGAGGGGCTTCTTAAATGCACCATAAGTGCATGTAAGAGGGATAAGGAGGCCTTAAATGCCTTCAATGCATTTGAAAAAGCGAAGCCCTCTTTGTTGACTTTGGGGTAAGCTTAAGAGTTGGCTAACCTTGTTTAGGGAATGTGACAAGATTAGGGGAGGAATTAGGATTAGGATTAGGATAATCTTAGGATTAGGATGGGTGAAGAGGTTGGATTTGAGAAGATTCTAGAAGAGTCTAGAGTTCTCCTTGGTTTTATGGAATAAAAGTTTATTCATTCCAAAAGCTTAAGTTTTTGGGAATATTTATTGAAATATTTTCCATAAATATGAAAATAAATATTTAATCTTAATTAAATATTTAGCCTTGGGATTAGGGTTAGAAAAGATGGGATTAGCCTTTTAATCGAGATTAAGAAGGAATTAGAAGATTTTGGAAGAGGTTAGTGGTTTTAGGAAAAATGGCCAACTTTTGGTCAAAAAAATAAAATAATTATTTTTTGGGGGATTTTTGGTCAATTTATTAATTAAAATAATTAATAAATAAGGAGATAATGTTTAAATAAGATTTAAACATTTTTGGGAGGGATTCCTTAATTAAATATTTTTAATTAAGATAAAGGGATTTAATGACATAAAAATTAATTAATTAATTAAATAAATAATTAATTAATAAATGATGATGTCATCAAAAATTTTCAGAAAATAAAAATACTTTATTTTCTAAAGGATTTTTAGGTGTCTACAATATCGCAACCATTTGATCTCTCCTTTTCATGGTCTTTATGTCCCTAACTCAACTATCAGCCTGGGTTTATCTTTAGCGAACATGCGACAAAGCCTTTTCCTATTCACGCAATAAAATCTTAACCCACCACCTAACTTAGTGACTTAGCAGCTAAAGGAAAACAAACTTACCCTGGTTAGATTTGGTGAACTGGCGACAAAAGGTTTTCACCAGTCCGCAGAACATTTTAAGTCATCGCTAATAGACTTAGTGATCACGTGACCTTCCTTCATTGAATTGCCAACCAATTTAAAATACTGCCATCTCATCCCATGAATGAGTGAAAAGAAATGAAATTCATCAAGCCACTAACCTTATTTATCTAGACTACTAGACCTTAGACCCCCACCTGGGCCTACTTTATGCCACCTGTCACCATGTTATTTGCTGCTCATGCCCAGTCATCTCTGACATATGACCCACATTCAGTAAGCCTTTGAAATCAAACAGTGGGCGCAAGATCTCATGGCTCTAACACAACCCATAAGATCTTACGCCAACTATAAATCCTGTCCTCATCACTAACTCCTCTAAAAATGGCCCCACCCTATAGTATTCCTTGTCATCCTCCAGCTCAGTCAATCAAAAATTGACACCTCAGTGATGAATCATCATATGGTCCCATTGTCCCTAGCTAACCCTTAACCTTCTATCCATTTGGCAAACACGTGACTAAAGAAACACTCACCCATCCATGAGAACTTTGAGGGCACCGCTAAATCATTTGGCTACTACGTGAACACTATTCACCAAATCACTAAGTCACTAGACATTTCACTAAAACATGACGCGAACCAAGCAAGCATTTGTCAAAACTGCCAAAAGACTGAGAAATTTACTAGGCTTGCATGAAGAAGATTGACGGTTGTCTCATCTTCATGTAGACCTTCAAGATTCCATCAGATTATAAGACAACCGTCAGATGGAGAATCTCTCCCTGCTCTGACAACCCTCTGACATGATATGAAATCAACAGTTAGCTTAAGATCACATAGCTCTAACACATCTCATGAGAACAAGTGCCCACCATTTATCGACTGACAATGTTAGGACCCTTTGACAAGCTAAAAACTAGGTCTCACTGATAGCATATCCAATCATTCACCTGTGGACCAATCACAGCTTGCCATTTTTGCATACGTGTCATTTTGGACCCACAGTTTGTCTACCATCACATCGAATGGTTTTCGTTAAAGAGTTATGTTAAAACCCGTGCATCTTCCCTCAATGGTATAGCGATGATCGTTGATTCTACTCACTCATTAACAAGTCAACAGGGAAGGAAGATAGTGCCCACTGAGACAGATGGCACACAGTTGCAAATTCACATGTTAGAGACCTCTGACACCAAACAGTCTTGCAAATTAATGACAACCACATATTTTGAAAGGGTGAAACATAGGAAAATATTACTGCGAGGGACTTAGGAAAAATTAACACCGAAAGACCTAGGAACTTAGGAAATATTAAAAGGGGTCCCGACGTTAAAAAACTTGACTGATCAACATGTGAAGTGGTATAACATTTAAGCACATGGGTATTTTCAAGTTTTAAGTGGTCTGAAAAAGTAACATAAAATTAGAATAGGGCCAAGGGTAATTAGGGTTCTTATATGCAATGGCTAGATTTTTAAAATATTACCAAGGGTTTTAGCCAGAAAAAGGGAAAAACAACTGCAGACACCAGAAGAAAAAAGGTAGGGAAATGAAAATTTGTAGGTGCCAATACTTCCAAGTGTTTAGGCTCTATCTTGTGGGTATGTCTGACGTGATAAGTTCTTATTGGTTGCTAAGTATTACAAGTGGCATCAGAGTGGGTCTGAGTATTTCTTAAGTGAGGTGGCAAAAATATAAAATCTATGGCTGATGCATGATCTTAAAGAATCTTCTAAGGCCATGAGATCATGCGACAGTCATTGATTTGGGATCAGGTCATGAAGGAAGGTTGAGTAGGTCCTATGCCAAATAGATCAGAGGTGTTTGCAGTCGATCAATGGTATGATGACAAGTGGTGAGATGGGCCCAAGTTTGTGGTTTTAGTCATGTAATCATCAAGATAAAATAGAGTTAGATAAAGGGTTAGGTGATTCAGCGACCAAAGAAAAAGGAAAAATGAGGTGAGTAAAGGGTTAAGGTTAAGAAATGTAACCAGTGCCCGATAAAATAAGATCTAATGGCTACATTTTAAAGATGGGTCTGATTTGAATATCAGCTATAGATGAAGAAAATTTAGTGCCACATGTGACCATTTAATCATTTTTTAAATTCAAATATCTCAGAGTACCAGATTTGAATAGTTATGGTGAGCCGAATTACAAGGAGGTAGATAGATCAAGGCAGCTTGTCTGCAGGTAGATGCAGTACAAAGATGAATAGGCAAAATGATATCTAATCGGTTGAGATATTTTCATGGACATTTGTGATCAGAATGGATAGATTTAGGGTTGGTGATTATTTTACAAAAATCTATAACCCTAATTAGGTTTTGCTCCTACTTGCGTGCAAAAGGAGATGTATATATTGTTTTTTGGAGCTTTTTGAAGCTCAGAGTTACATTTTGTAAAAAGAGTTTTTCTCTTTCTAGGAGTTATCTATGGCATTCTTTCTACCCTCTGAATTTTACATTTTTTGATCTTTCATTGAAATCTCAGACTCAATAGAGGCTATCTGTGGCATTTTCTCTACCCTCTAGTCTTTCCCTTGTCTGCATTTCTCTTATTGAATATAATATGTTGGCTTTGTTAGAGAAATCTTGGAGTTCTAGGGCCCTTCTTTCTTCCAGCTTATATGTACACTACTGTGTCTGATTTGATTTGAGTGAGTTTGTGGGTATAACTCAACCCCCTATCATTCTATCTCATTCCTATGCCCTTTTGCTGAAAAGAACATCTGCATGTAGGTCATAGTTTGTGTCTTTTGTCTAGGCCCCTTTATGAAACACTTATGCAAGCCTGTTTAGAAAGATTGTGTTCTATTATATCTAAGAGCTTTCATGCTGATCTAGTCAGTGTATTTTGTTCATTTCATTTCAGTGTATCACCTAGTAGGTAGTTTGCTTTTATTAATTTCCCTTTCATGCATTCCTTCTATCCCTTTTCCCTCAAAATTTACTTTCCTATTGAGAAGTAAATTAAGGTGATTATCCAAGAGGAACCAGCCTAGAACCTAGAGGTCTCATCTTAGTTAGCATAGGTCCCACAATCTGGAGATGATTCCCATGTTATACTAAGTTATCAAGACTAGGAGAGCTTGAAACAAGGGTGCAAACTTAGTGTATAAAAATTTTGGCAGGCTTGGTGGGACTAAGATCAGATTCAAATTCAGAAGACACCCCACCTTGGGCGTAACAATTCTGGCATGCCCAGTGAGACTAGTAAAGAAGTTCATCTTGAAAAGATATGTTATCTCTGATATGCTGATAATGTACTACAAACCTAGAAGAGGTCATTTTGCTTCATATTTGGGGACTCTAGAAGGTCTACTAGTTTCAAAGGTGCTGGTATGTTTTCAAATCTTTCACATTCAAATTCTAGCTGATTGCATGAGTAGACATGTCAAGTTATTATGGGTAGTCAGGCTACTTACCATCCTATTATGAGAACAATGCTCAATGGGATAGTGATCAGCCTTATCAAATCCACCTAAAGCCTTCCTTTACCCCAAGATTTCATACTATACAAGGCCATCAATATATCCAACATGCCCCAAATGATTATGCCCTTGTACAATATTATGAGTGGATCCTCCAACAAGAGGGATCATGGGCACAAATGGTACAACAAAAAATGCAAATCTAGCTACCTCATCATGCTTACCACCCACCCCCCCCTTCTCAGCTTCATTGGTAGCAGATTCATAGCTCAAACTTAATGAAAGAGAAAGAAAAGACAAAGAATCTATTGCTTGATCTGATTAAGCAAGTGTCTGAGATCAGAGAGCACCAGGAGATGGAGGCTCAAAGTTATGAATAGAGGTTAGTTCCCTACCAAGTAGTAGAGGCTCTTGTTGATGAGCAACAAATAAAAAAATTTCAAGAGGAGATCAATCACTGAGCTGATGTTGAGTCAGCAAGACTGAGATCATAAATTGCTAAACAAGAGGCTCCTAAACCTAAGATCCCAAGCTGGAAGGTCCATTTGTCTATGCCTTATATGTCTTCCCCTCAGCCCTCTCATTTTCACATCTCAAGTTTTAAGGCAAAAAGTTCTTTCCAAGAGCCTATACTTGAGATGTAGTCTACCACTCTGCAAGAACAATCTGCTCAAAAAAAAATTTCATCTCAAGAGGCCCCACTAGTCTCTCAAGATGATGAAGTGTTGTGGATGCCCCAATGGACTCTACCTCCTAGTTGTCAGATGCCAAGTCTTTTCAAGGATACTTGTCTAGTGTCTGAGCAAGGACTTTTGGTAAAAGAGGTATTAATGTTGAGTGATGACTATGATGAAGTGAGCTAGCAATGTGAGGAGATGGAGTTTGATGCTCAACCTGAGATCTTGGTTGGATTGTTTAATGAGCTACCCCTCTTTTTTGATGATGAAGAAGAGACCATGCCATTACCTATGGCTGAGGGTCAATTAGAACAAAAGGTTCATCATCAACAGGAGGTTGATATAGAAGAGGATGCCTTGTCCTTGTTAGAGGAGCTGCCTAGTTTTGTTGAGCAAAACGAAGAGGCTATGATCATAGCCACCTCTGTAAAATTGTAGTAGCTAGAAGAGATTGAACCTGAGGATATGCTAATTCATGAGCTTGATCTCATCTTCATGGAGGAGACTCCCCAATGTGTAGAGGATAACCAAAGCCTTAGAGAAGATTGTTTGGAGAACATCATAGGAGGCTTGTGTGTGGAGCTTGATTATAAAGAGCTAGTCATTCCTGGAGATCTTTAGGATATTGACAACTTTGATGAGCTCTTTGCCTATTTAAAAGAGGAGGATGAAAGTACCCTAACCATAGATGATGAGTTGACATGGCTATCCATAATGGAGGGAAACCATGAAGATAAAAAAGAAGCCATCAAGGAAAGTCTTGCCTTCAGAATTTTGAGAGGCTACCCTATTAGATACTTGGCCCAAAAGGAGTTTACTGAGACATCTCCACATGATCAAATTGAGGTGAGTAAACTTGATACTATTTTTGCAGAGGTGGTTCATCATTGTTTGACAATTTTTTGTGTGCCTCATATCCTTGGGGCTATCCTTATGCACTCAATGTAAAATATCCTAATAAGGAAGGGTAATTATTTCAACAATCTAGTTAATGGATTCATTTGACCAATTTTTTGTACTGGTTAGTTTAGGTTAGGTTAGTTTTCTTTCTTTCTTCCAATTTTCTAGGTTAGTTTTCCTGCTTTCCAAGAAGTGCCCATGCACAATTTTGTCCCTCTAGTTCTAGGTCTCTCTCTGTGTTAAGAAAGTTTTATATTTCAAGTGTTGAATCCTTTCCCAATGGATCATTTTAAGGCCACTAATCAAGGTCTAGCAGGCTGACATCTAGCAGAAATCACCAAAATGTTACCCAATTTTCCTGTTCCATACAAATTTGGCTATAGACTGACTCTATCCATTAATCTCCATTAAATCTTGTTACACCTCTAGATTTTTTATGGTCTTGTTTCTTGTCTTTTGGTCTTTGCAAACACTCAACTATCTAGTTTGCAAGCTTTTAATTTGAAAATCTAGCCGTTATAGCAAGAAACCCTCAAAATCCTAGGGCCTGTTCTAATTTGTTGTTACCTTTTTAGCCACTTAAACCTCCATTTCCCATGTGTTCTTTATCTTATGAGGTTAGCTTTCCTTTAGTTGTGAAATCTCTAAGACCTTGAAGAATATTCCTTTACATTTCTTGATTCTGTGACTACATTGTTCATGAGTTCTCCTATTCTTGGTGGTTTATTCTTTAACATTCGACGATCTGGTGAGCAATTAATGTTTTTTTGGTGGTCTTAGTTGCCTAGTAGTTAAAGTTCATGCATGATTGATGAATCTCATTACACCATTGGGTGAAGATGATGTCTCTTTAAGCATTGCGATATAACAATGACCGTCGATCCTCTTCTTTAGTGCAGCATTTGAGTTGTCAGTGGGTCCACTGCCACATAGTCTGAGGTGTACACTTCTAATTGGTCAAAGGCTGGTGATGTGGTGCCATGTCAAAGTGGGCCCAGTGTGCTATCTCAACTTTGGATCTAACAGCTATCGTATGATCACATGGAATATTCTTAGCCCATGAGATCATACGCCAGTCTTTGATTCTACTTTACTGTCAGGGCTCTGTCAGGTGGGTCCTCATGTTGTGATGCACTCCTTTTTCATTGGCCGACCAAGTGATGATAGGGAGTTTTTCAGTGGGATCATTATTAGAGATCTATAGGAGCATTAGTAAAATGAAGATCTATGATTGTCTTATGATCTTAAAGAATCTTCTGAGCCTTTGCAATTATAAGACAGTCATTCAATCTTCCAAGTGTTCAAGCTCTGTCTTGTGGGTTTGTCTAACGTGATAAGTTCTTATTGGTTGCTAAGTATTATAGGTGGCATCAGAGGGGGTCTAAGTATTTCTTAAATGAGCTAGAAAAAATATAAGATCTACGGCTGGCGCATGATCTTAAAGAATCTATTGAGGCCATGAGATCATGCGACAACTATCGATTTGGGATCAGGTCATGAAGGAAGGTAGAGTGGGTCTTGTGCCAGATAGATCTGAGGTGTCTACAGTTGATCAATGGTATGATGATAATTGGTGAGATGGGCCCTTGTTTTTGGTTTCAATTATGTAATCATTAGGATAAACTAGAGTTAGATAAAGGGTCGGGTGATTCAGCAACTAAAGAAAAAAGGAAAATTGAGGTGAGTAAAGGGTTAAGGTTAAGAAATGTAAGTGGTGCCTGGTAAAATAAGAGGATCTAATGGCTTCATTTTAAAGATGGGTTCGATTTGAATATTAGCTGTAGATGAAGAAAATTTAGTGCCACCTATGACCATTTGATCATTTTTTAAATTCAAATATCTCAGAGTACCAGATTTGAATAGTTATGGTGAGCCAAATTGCAAGGAGGTAGATGGATCAAGGTGGCTTGTCCACAGGTAGATGCAGTACAGAGATGGACACACAAAATGATATCTAATCTGTTGAGATATTTTCATGGACATTTATGATTAGAATTGATAGATTTAGGGTTGGCAATTATTTTATGAAAATTTGTAACCCTAATTAGGTTTTTCTCCTACCTACGTGAAAAAGGAGATGTATATATTGTTTTTTGGAGATTTTTGAAGCTTAGAGTTTACATTTTGTAAAAAGAGTTTTTCTCTTTCTAGGAGTTATCTATGGCATTCTTTCTAACCTCTGACTTTTACATTTTGTGATCTTTCATTGAAATCTTGGACTCAATAGAGGCTATCCATGGCATTTTCTCTACCCTCTGGTCTTTCCCTTGTCTACATTTCTCTTATTGAATATAATATGCTGGCTTTGTTAGAGAAATCTTGGAGTTCCAAGGCCCTTCTTTCTTCTAGCTTATATGTGCACTACTATGTCTAATTTGATTTGAGTGAGTTTGTGGGTATAACTCAACCCCCTATCATTCTATCTCATTCCTGTGCCCTTTTGTTGAAAAGAACATCTACTTGCAGGTCACAACTTGTGTCTTTTGTCCAGGCCCCTCTGTGAAACACTTATGCAAGCCTATTTAGAAAGATTGTGTTCTATTAGATCTAAGAGCTTCCATGCTAATCTGGTTAGTGTATTGTGTTCATTTCATTTCTGTGTATCACCTAGTAGGTAGTTTTCTTTCAGTAATTTCTCTTTCATGCATTCCTTCTATCCCTTTTCCCTCAAAATTTACTTTCCTATCGAGAAGAAAATTAAGGTGATTATCCAAGAGGAACCAGCCTAGAACCTAGAGGTCTCATCTCGGTTAGCATAGTTCCCACAACTTGGAGATGATTCCCATGTTATACTAAGTTATCAAGAGCAGGAGAGCTTGAAACAAGGGTGCAAACTTAGTGTATAATAGTTCCTCCATAATATTTTATACCTGAAATAATCTCTGAGATTCTACCAATATAAATTCTAAGAAATTCATCTTCCAACATTCTTATATCTTCAAATGCACATATCCAATTATGTAATCTAACTCTTTTTGCATGTTTATCACCTTGAAAATTAGAGTGTAAAGCATTCCAAATTTCATGAGATTTTTTCAAATATTTTACCTGACTATTCTCATTCTCTAGAAGTGCTGTCAAAAGTGTTTCTCTTGCAAGTATGTTACACATGAGAACATATCTCTCTTCCACAGTACATGTTTCAAGATTATCCTCTTCAATGATAATCTTATTATTCTATGTAATCAACCAATAACCTAGTCCTAAACATAATAGGTGTGTCTTCATCTTTTCTTTCCAGCTCTCAAAATTTACTCCATCAAACATAGGGCTTTCTTTCCTCAAATTTTCCATGGATCTCCTTAAGCTATTAAACTTATTTTTCAAGGACCTGCTACTCTAATGCCAATTGTTAGAAAATAAAGTCCACCAAGATAATTGAGAGGGGGGGGGGGGTGAGTCAATTATCAGATAATTATAAAGTTTATCATCTTCAACAAAATTAAACCATATAAGCAATATAATTACCAACCATAGAAAGATATTCATACACAATAACACAATGACACAAGATATGTTGACTAGGGAACCTATTGATCAAAGAGTAAACCCCAGTGGGAATGATGCCCACAAAAGATGCACTAATATGAATATTCCTTGTGAGAGGATGGACTCTGTTAGGAGTCTTATGAAATACATTCAGTACATATGAATCCCTATTAGGATATTTTGAATCCCCTTTAGGAGATTTTGAATCCCTGTTAAAAGATTATAACCCTGTTAGGAGTTATGGAAGATAGAAGGACCCACCGCCCAAACAGCTTCATAGTAAGATCACTGAACACACTGTCCAAATAATATTTGCATTACTCAATAGAATAATATGTTACTTCTTCTCTAACTATGCCAAACCACACTCACTGTTACATCAGATCTCAATTTTAGATCTCTATACTTTGCACATCTTCCTTCACAAATTCTCTTTCATACTTAGCTCTTTTCTTCACTTCATGCATACAGCATCACAACCGCTCCTACCATATCATAATTACACACTTTTACATTACAACCACATGTAAGGAAATACATTCCTTTCTTTATACCACACTCAAGTAATTATAAATGAGTCAGCATACAATTACAAAATAAAAGTTTCCACAAGCTACACCAAAATTGCACAAAATTGTCAGTTTCCAAATACAATAAATCTTCACTTGTGTGACCTCAAAGTCTACACTATCATCCAAATCACTATCAATGTGTCTCCAACTTCCCTTTAACTGTGCAAAACTAGATTCCATCCCGATTAGGAGATATCATCTAATTTCCACAAACCACTACTCAGGAACACTGACTGAATACTGCTTCCACCAAAATGATCATAACTTCCATGAATTAATGAATTACTATCTATGCTCTTAACCATATACATATGACATATCAATGATTATATCCTCAATGTCGCATATCTCCAACTATAATAACCCACGTGTGCTAATCCAAAATTTGTTTGCTTCTCTGGAAGTCTTTGGTAAATCATTGTGTTGACATCAATGACAATCATAGTCATAAATGCAACAACAACTACTATGGAATGGCTGCCAAACATTTTAGCCTTCATTCCTAAAAGATTCTCCCTATTAGTCTGCTACCACTATGCTCTTTATCAGCAATGGGCTCTTTTTCCATCATATCCTCCTCAGCCATAGTAGTGTGGATGTCATCATCTGGATTGATTTCCACCTGATTAGTTTCATTGTCCGAGCCTTCTTTACTAGGAGAGCCTATAGAAGCATTCTCCTAGGTAGAGGCATCCTCCTAGTTCATGAGCTCTATGATAGCTCTTTTCCCCTATTATTTGGCAATGCAAGAAGAGTGACAGGTAGAGATAGGTTGAGGCCCCAGATTAATGAAAATCTTCTTTTGTTTCTTGGAAGGGGGCTAAGATCCAACACCAGGGTGAAGGGTGTGCTTCTAAATACTTGTGATGGGTTGGGTTTCTGAAGACTTGGGCCTCAAAATAGGGTTCATACCTCCTTTTGACCTAGGAGGAGTGAGAAAGCTATGGTTGAGAGAAACCATCGACGAGAAGGGTTACTAGGTAGCCTGGGTAATCTATAGAGGAGGTGGGGGGAAGAGGGCATGGTGGAAATTGTAAAAATGGAGAATAAGACCCTGATGGAGATAGAAAAGATTTTTCCCGAGTGAGATGGCTTCACTCAAAGCCTTCACATTGGCCTCTAAAGAATGCAGGAGAAAAAAGGGGAAGGAAATTAACAATTCATGCCTAAAGTGGTTCAGAAAGGGAAGATGGTAGTTGAAAAATGTACCAAAGCATCCCTCCAAGGTGAAATATTTCATCACTAGCTTGTACATCTTCGGCCAGAACTATAGGAGCTCAGAGATGCTCTAGTTTCCATTTATAGGAGTAGGGGTAGCCTCATCCTTGAAGAATTATGAAAAATCTCTCTTTGCCTATGTTTTGGCCATTTTCTTCCATTTCCTACAAGAGGTCAGTATCCCCATGGCTTGTCCATTAGCCTCTTCATTAATTTGAAAGGTGATACCATTAATGGTAACATACCTTTCATTCTAGCTTTTAGAAACCTACTTGGAAATCATCTCATCATGTCCCGTGAGGCATTCCATAAAAGGTAGGATACCTCCCTCCTTGTAGAAATACATGATCATTAGGTCAGAAGAGAATTCCTCCTTAATTTTTTCAAGCTCAATCATTTTTTTTCACTGCCCATCTTTTTCACCTTGTGCCAGCTACTTAAAAACCCAATAACCAAAGGAAAACCAGAGGTAGGATCACTCTCACCAGACTTGACTCTCCAATTTTTCATAGGACAATAGGTGGAAATGCCGAAAAAAAATCTGAACAAAGGATTTGAAGTCTTGTTAGGCTGTGAATAGTAATTAGGGATTTGATTATCTTGGGGCTTGTGATGCCTTACCATGGAGGCCACTGAGTTTAACACATGGGAATGGCATGTTAACCCATAATTGTCATCAGTTAAATCTACTTCATATCTCATAACATCATCTATAAATTGATTTTTATTCAGGGCCCATTTGAAGTAATGATGGCCTTTAAAGGGAAGTCTCATGTCAATGTGCCACTTCAAACCCCTTTCACAATTTAAGGATCTACCATAGCAAGCCATGTGGAAAGAAAAAGGGGTGGAGGTAGAGGTCTAAAAAATATGCTGGTGCCTGACCCCATGAGTAGTCGCCCAACTCAAGCTCCCCTTTTTAACCTTCATGGATTTCAAATTCTCCATCTCTCATTTCTAGCTTAAATAGGTCTTAAGTATTTTGGGGAAGTTGACTAACAACTCTCCAACACTGAATCCCATCAAGATGCAGACCAATAGCAACCATGGCATCAATGATAGAGTTTCCTTCTCTATAGATGTGCATGATAGTAACCCTATGAGTGCATTTCATTATGCCACAAATATCACTTAAAATACTATCACCTTTCCAACCAACATTATAAATTCCCCTGGTAGCATCAATTATGATTTTGGAGTCTCCTTTGATAGCAATGTTGGTGCATCCCATGGCTATGGAAAAAATCAATCCTCAAAGGATAGCCATACCCTCAGCCTAATTGATAGTATGGTTATGTAAGGGCCTAGCATAGGCAGCCACCAAAAAACCCTTGTGATCATGTATGATACCACCCCCATCTTGGAGATCATTGTGGACCAAGCCATCAAAATTGAGTTTATGCCATGTAGCTTGAGGGGGAGTCCAAACAGTGTGTTTTCATGCTGCAAGCTTGGTGTTATCAATTTTGGAAAATCCCTTATCAATACCCCAATTCATGGCAATTTTATGGTCCCAGTTAGAAGGGGGGAGACTTCAGATCTTCTAGTGGGAGAGAAGTAAGCTTTCCTATAATAATTTGAGACCAAGATGGAACACCATCATGCTATTAGTCTTAGTGTCCCTGAAGATCTTGTTATTGTGTTCCTTCTAGAGGGACCAACAAAAAATGGGCAAAGCCTGATTCCAGAGGAGCTCTATCATTTGGTGATGGGAAGGAGAGAGCTAGTTGTGGAACCAGTCATGGATGTCCTTATTAGGAGCCCACTAAATGCAGATATGGGTTAGAATCTACTGCTAGACCTTAGTAGCAAAATCACAGTAAATGAATAGGTGATTTATGCTTTCCTCTTCCCTTTTACATAAGCAACACCTGTTAGCTAGACTAAAACCCCACATAGTGAGGTTTTCAAGAGTGATAATTTTACCATGGAGTACCATCCACTAGAAGAAGTTGACTTTAGGGATCAATTGGGGCTGCCACACTTTCTTCCAGCAAGTAGTGTTAGTAATTTCCATGATCAATTGATTATAAGCTGATTTGATAGTGAAACCACCATTTTGGGTATGTTTCCATAAGAGCCTATCAGGCTTGTCTAGAAGGGGTATGCCAATAGAGTGGATTAGAATATTGAGATTAGTAGCTAGATTGAGAAGATCCAGTCTATCCCTTAGGAAAGGGATGATATCAATCCATCTACCATTAGTTATGAAGTTGGAAACTGGGCTACAAACCCCATGAGTAAGGATGTTCCTTAATTGGGAAAAGTGAGTGGAGGATAGAATACCATCTAGTAGCCATGGGTCATCCCAAAACTTGATGCTTGTGCCATTTCCCAATTGCCAAAAGGTCCCTTTTTCTAGGCTACTTTTGTTCTTAAGAATATTGTTCCAAATTTTGTATCCTCTCGAGTGTCCCTACTCCATAAAGAGATTACAGAAATGTCCTCTGTCAAGGTACTTGGCTTCCATAATTTTGCACCAGTCAGCAGAACCTGAGACCATGTTCCAAGCCATCCTAGAAAGTAGGGCCCTATTGAGGTTGTGGATTCTTCTCAGCCCTAGGCCCCCCAGGTGTTTAGGGAGGCAAAACTTATCCCAGCTAACTAAAGGAAGCCTTCTATTTTCCTCAAACCTCAACCAAAGGAAGGTTAAATGGATCTTTTCCAAATTTTCAACCATGAAACCTAAAATTTTTAATATGGAAAGGAAATAGATAGGAATAACTTGAAGAGAAGCAGCAAGGAGTCGGAGCTTACTTGCACTACTAAGTAATTTATCTGTCCATCCAAAAAGGTTCCTTTGGGTTCATTTGAGGATGGAGTTCCAAAACTCTTACTTCACATCTTTGATAGTTAGGGGAATCCCTAGGTAAGTTGTAGGGAGTGAATTAGCTTAGCACCCCAGGATTTTTAAGATCTTGTTTTGAATAGAAGGTTCAGTGTTGAAGAAGAACACACAACTTTTCTGATAGTTGATTTGTTGTCTTGATGTAGTAGCATATGTATCAAACAGTAGTTTCCACATCCTAGCCTCCTTAACCAAGGAGGTTCCAAAGAAGAAGGTTTCATCCACAAACTACTGCAGAACCTTAGGGGGAAGGCTGGAAGTAGGTTTAATACCCTCAATTTATCTTGATTGTGCCATTTGCATCATATTGCGACCCAAGATCTCAGCCAGAAGGATAAATAGGTAGGGGGAGAGGGGGTCCTCTTGGTGTAGTCCCTTGCCAAGAGAAAACTTAGTACCCATTTTATCGTTGAGCAGCACCAAAAATTTGACAATTTCAATACAAGCTTTGATAAATGATATGAAGTCTTGGGAGAGGCCAAAATAGGTTAGGACCTTATAGAGGAACGTCCAGTTGACTTTATCATAGGCTTTAGAAAGGTCAAGCTTGAGGGCAATTCTAGTAGCCTTACTATGATTAATAGAGTGTAGGATTTCATGAGTGGTGATGGATGCATCCATGATTTGTCTACTAGGAACAAAACCTTTCTAATTGTGGCTAATGATTTTTCCATGCAAAGGTTTGATTTAGTTAACCATGATCTTGGAGAAGATTTTGTAGAGGGTATTAAAGAGACTAATGGGTCTAAAATCCTCCATTATTCTAGGCTCTACACACTTGGGGACAAGGACTATATAAATGTCATTGAGCTGTTTGAGGATTTTCTTAGTTCTGAAGAAGTCCTTGGCCACATGAATCACATTATTACCAACAATTTCCTAGGATTCTTGAAAAAAAGTAGCGGGGAAGCCATTGGGGCTAGGGGCTTTTGAAGGGTCCCATAGAGAAAAAAAATTTATAGAATTCTTCATCATTAACCTTAGAAAGGAGGGATTTTTTGTCAGCGTCAGTGACCACCTTCGGTAGAATAGCGATGAGTTGGTTTTGGAGAATTTCAGAATTCCCTGCATTGACTTCAGTAAAGGAGTTGAAGAAATAGTCTATAGCCATGTTCCCCAGTAGGGTAGGGTTAGAGATCTCATTTCCCATATTATTAGTAAGAGTGCTAATGGAATTGTGTCTCTTATGTTTATAGGAAGATTGATGGAAAAAAGTAGTATTTTGGTCTCCCTCTTTGAGCCATAGCACCCTAGATCTTTGTTTCCAGAAGACTTCCTCATTATCTAGAGTAACCTTATATCTTTTTCTATCATGTTCCCCCTCATTTTTTAAATTTGGCGATAGGTTGCTAGTAGCCATCTATCCTTGGAGAGTTTCTAGTTTCTCGGCCAGAGCTTTTTTGTTATGAAAGATGTCCCCAAAGGTAGTTTTTCTCCACCCTTTGACAACACCCTTGATGAGTTCCAGTTTAGAGGCCACCCTAAACATGGTCATACAATTGATAGGAGTAGACCACCATTGTTGTATTCTATCTTGTAATTTGGGGTGTGAAGTCCACATGATCTCATACTTGAAGGGGGCAGGGTAGGGGTGCTTCCCATCCATCCATTTAAGCAACAGGGGGTTATGATCAGAGGTGGTTCTGGGGATGGCTATAAGAGAGCAGGATGGTCCCAAATGATAGAAAGAAAAGGTTAGGACCTTGTCCAACCTCACCTATATAAGGTGGTTACCCTTCCTATTGTTGTTCCATATGAAGGGGTTTCCTTTAAGATCTACATCGTGGAGGCCATTCAAGCTAACAAAGCAGGATAGATCCCCCATGCTATCAGTGAAAGCCATAATACCTCCACACTTTTTAGAAGGGTATAGAAGGGAGTTGAAGTCCCCTACCACTATAAAATTTGAGTCCTATAGGAGGAGAAAGGAGGTTGATAGCTCCTTACAAACCTCCTTTCTTCCCCGACAAGTATTAGGAGCATAAATGTTGAAACAGTGCTAGAGAGCCATTGAGGACATGAAGGAGACAACAATATGATGTTGGGAAAATTTGAGATCATCCCCCCAGACTTTAGATAGCTTCCAAAGGGTACCAATTCCTCCTAAAGCCCCACTAGCCTCAAAATAGAAAAACATGGCCCCAGGCCATAGCCATCCCACAAGAGTATCAAAATTACTATATGACATTTTAACTTCCTGAATAAGGATAATATCAAATCTATAATCATTAATGTATTTCTTAACAAAAAGTTATTTCTAGGGATTATTTATGCCCTGAATGTTCCAGGAGAAAACAATCATTTCTTACCTTTGTGCGTGAGGTTGAGGGTTTTCTGCCTTCCAATAGAAATATCATTTGTAGTGCTCCTTTGTCTTCTGACACTATCAGATGGTCGTCCTAGTTTTGTGTCCAATCCAACATCAATTTTTTTATTCCTTGTCTTCTTGTATTGGGTTTTCCATTCTTTGTCATCATTCTTCAATGTCACTATAGGTTTCACCAGGGTACTGTAGGTTGCTTGTTGAGGGTTGGTATCATAGGTGTTAAGAACCACTTCCATTATCAGGTACCCACCAACTCCTTAGGAGGTTCCTCAAGCATCAATCAGGTATTGTCCATGAGCATTTGGTCATTTTTGAAATAGTGTTTAGTGTTTGATTCACTATGAGGGGAGCAAGCTCCTTCCTAATTGGAAGCCCTACCCATAGGTATTTATCCCTCTTCTATCCCACTACTATTGGAATCATCACCTAAGAAGGGAGGGTTTTCCTTAGTAATAGTGGTCACTAGAGCAATAGTATCTATGGTCTTTTGGGGGGAAGAACAAATGATGTTCTTAAGTTTCAGCTTTGGTAGCTTAGGTACCTTGCAATCCTTCTTGGTGTGCCCTTTGGCATTACAGTCTTGACAAAAGAGGATAGCATTCTCATAGATAATGGTTTGGGACCATTTCCCTAGTTTGGATTTGAGAATAGAAAAGTTTGGGAGTGTCTTGTTAATGAGGACTTTAACACAAAAGTGGGCAAAGACTAGGCAAGATTTAGAGAGGGTAATGAGGTCAGTAGAGATATAATGACCAAAAGATTTCCCTATCGATTTGAAAATCTATTCATCCCAAAACTCAAGTGGGAGATCGAGGAGATGGATCTAGACATGGGCCACCTTATTTAGGTCAATAGAAGGGTCAAAACCTGGCTTTCATTCAATCAGAGTGAGGAGGTGCTTTCCATACAGCCAGGAACCTATGAGATTAAGAGAAAGATCCTTAGCCGCCATGAAATGGAAAAGGAAGAGACCACCCGACATAGCGGAAGTAGCCACACTTCCTTTCAGCTTCCAGTGGATTCCCACCCATTTCCTCACCATATCAATGGTGGGTCTTAAATTGAAGAAATATCAAAACAAGGCTAGATGGAATTCCTCCATGGTTCTATCCACAATGGAGTCAGGGAGTAAGATTTCAGCACCTTCTTCAGTGATGCTTTCCACACAAATAGGGGATTCTACCTCAGTAGTTTGTGTCCCCACTAGCACACCTTTCCAGTCTGGCTTGGGCCCAAGGGGAGTGGGGAATCCAAGGTACCTGACCCTATGGTAGGGCTATAGAAGGGTTTAACTTTTAGTAGAAAGGGAGGTTTTCTAGGGGGAGGAGGGGGTTCCTCCCTGGGAACGTCCACCATGTGAAGAAATTCAAAAAATAAAATTTGCGCCCAAGTTGGAGAGAGTTGAAATTTGAAAGACTGAATTTTAAAAGGTCACACTGTTAAATTTGAAAATGGTTTTTGTTGTTGTTGTTGTTGTTATTATAATGTGTGGAGAAATGTGAAACAAAAAAACTTAGACCTCTTATTTCTCAAAACTATAGGTGGAAACAAGTTACATCAATGACAACATTCCAATAATATCACCCTTTGTCATTGATGGAAAACAATTATTCCCATGTACTAGTTATGTCCTTATGTCTCCCATATGGTATGTTTTCTAGAACTTGCACAAAAATATCAAAATTCTCTATAAATATCCACATTGGACATTGAGGGAAAAGTATACCAAAAAAAAATGTTATAGTAAAAAAACATGAATAGGAGTCTCCTCCCCTCTAAGAAAAAACACCAAAATTATTTGTGTAGAAAATGAAGAAATACACGTTCAAGAAATATATCCACTAGAAGTGGTTGAACTTATAATATTTTGTACTAGAGTATTCTAAGTATCCTTTCCTCTATTCTAGACCTATATTACATCTTTCAAAATTTGGTTCTACTTCTCAATTACACTTAGAATATTTTCTCTTTCCTCAATATATGAAGGAACTAGATCAGATAGATTTCCCTGGTGCGTTAATCAAAGAGTACAAGAAATGAATGATAAATACTCATTGAGTCCCAAAGATTCTTAAGTGGTAAATAATGTTATCTCATTATTGCTAAAGCTTAAAGTATTTCTTATAAAATTCTTCAAATCCTGATTTGGTAATGCTTTATGGATCTTGACCTAGATAATAGCCATAGAAGGCTGCAATCATTTAAGACTCAATCAAGTTTATTTATTTTCTAATTTTTTTGGTTGCCTATGCCCGTTAAAGTATGAAGTGATAAAAGGCATAGGCCTCCTTCAAGAAGACCTTGAATTTAGTAATTAACTTAAGAAATATTTTATATGTGGTGGCACACATTACTTTAACACACATAACCTTTTTTATTTTTCTTTTTCTAGCTCATTGGCTAAACTAGTTTTGATTCTTGAGGAGTAATATTTGAAAGCCTGCATTAAGTTAATGAAATTATCGATAGTATAAACATAGTGATGAATGAAATAGCTAGGAGTAGTGCTATGTAATGTTTCAATTATTTCCTCAATCAGTTTTTCATTCTTTTGTTTATCATTCATTATCTATTTCTTCACAAAAGAAAGAAATACATTATCTCACTATAATTTATGCATTATATCCATTTTAATCAAATCAAATAATACTTGAGAAAGGGATACTAGATGAAATCTTAGTTGCATGTTGAACAATTAATCCAAGGTGCTGTTAGAAAGGAAAGACCGCCAAGATAACTGAGAGGGGGGGGGGGGGGGTGAATCAGTTATCTAATAATTAAACCATTTATCATCATTAACTTCAATATAAACTTCAACAGCTTTAAACCATATTATTAATGCAGTAACCAACCATAGAAAGATAACCATACACAATGACATAATAATACAAGATATGTTAACTAGGGAACCTCTTCATCAAAGAGTAAACCCTAGTGGGAATGATGCCCACAAAATGATGCACTGATATGAAAGTTCCTTGTTAGAGGATGGACCCTATTAGGTGTCTTATAAAATAAATTTAGTACATATTAATCTCTGTTAGGTGATTTTGAATCCCTGTTAAAAGATTCTAACCCTATTAGGAGTTATGGAAGATAGAAGGACCCACTGCCCAAACAGCTTCAAGGCAAGATCTCTGAACTCACTATCCAATAGATCTTAGGATTATTCAATAGAATAATATGAAATATGTTACCTCCTTCACACTATGCCAAAACTACACTCTCTGCTACACAAGATCACAAATTCAGATCTCTGTACTTTGCAAGTCTTCCTTCATCACTGAATTAGGTCTTTTCTTCACTTCATGCATACATTCACATCACAACTTTCATAAAACTATTAAAATCCTCATATAACAAGGAAAAAATTCCTTCCTATATACCACACTCAAATAATTACAAATGAGTCAACATGCAAGTACAAAATAATAATTTAAACACGTTACATCAAAATTACATAAAACTATCAGCTTCCAAATACAATAACTTTCCAATCATGTGACCTCAAAGTTTACACTATGAACCATGTCACCATCAATGAGTCTCAAACTTCCCTTTAACTACATAGAATCATATTCCATCCCGATTAGGAGATATCCTCCGATTACCAAAAACCGCTTCACAGGAAAACTGCTAGAATATTGCTTCCACCAAAATGCTTATAACTTTTATGAATAAATGAATTTCTTTTTGCACTCTTAACCATAGGCTAATAACATACCAAAGAACATAACATCAAGTGTGCATAACTCAGTCTACAATATAACATGTGCACAAAACAAAACTGTGCCTACTTCTCTGCTAAAACTCCAGAATAATACTATGTTGACATCAATGATAATCATAGTCATGAATGCAACAACCACTACTACAGAATGACTGCCAAAGGCTTCAACATTCATTCCTAACATTCTCCCCCATTGGCATTGATGGCAACATAGATGAAAAAATCCAATGCTCCAAAAAATCCAATCATTGTTGCTCAACTGTACTACTACTCATCATCAATCAAATCTTTCTTCGTTATCCTATTCAATCTCTCAAAAAATGTAGTTCCTCAATGTTTCCTCAATGTTTTTCATGATTCTCTTCCCCACTGACATCAATGACAGAAATTCTATCACTATGTCAAACAATAGCTCAATGTCAAAAGGCACTATTCAAAAAATACATTCACAAGAGTCCTGAATGACTCAGCTCAGATACACATACTCCCCCATAGAGGATGTACCAACATCCAATCCAAAAATAAATGGATAGGGCCATAAACCACTGGATAGATGCAACCAACTGCATTATTACTCAAAAGTAGGTTGGGGCATAGCCCCAAGCATACCTCTTAGATACTCAAATGTATCCTTAGGCAATAGTTTAGTGAATATATCTACTATCTACTCCTTTGTGCTTATGTACTCCAGTCTGACTTCTTTTTTGCAACTTTCTCTCTTACAACATGATACTTGATCTCTATATGCTTTGTTTTAGAATGTAAAATAAGATTCTTAGACATACTAACTATACTTGTATTATCATAATATATGACAATAGGCTCATCAAACTTGATTCCAATGTCTATCAACATCTGCTTCATCCAAATTATCTGATTACAATTGTTTGCTATTGCAACATATTCTACTTCTGCTATACTCTGTGAGATACAATTCTACTTTTTGCTCAACCAAGAAACTAATCTTCCTCCAAGAAAAAAGGCTCCACCACTGGTGCTTTTCTTTTCATCAATGCTACCTCCCTAATCAGCATCAATATATGCACATAGGATAAAATCTTCAGAATTTTCATACCATAGTCCATAGTCCATTGTTCCTCTAAGATATCTCAATATCCTTTTTACTACTGCATAATGTGACTCTCTAGGTCCAGCTTGAAATCTTGCTACCATTCCAACTAAATGTTGTATATCTAGTCTAGTGTGTGTCAAATATTGTAATCCACCAATCATAGATCTGTATTTCTTTTGCTCAACTTCTAGTGTCTCATCTTTACTAGATAGTTTATGTCCTGTAACCATAGGTGTTCCAACTAGTTTGCAATTCTCCATACCAAATCTTTTCAACAAATCATTCAAGTACTTAGTCAAAATTATAAAGATACCATCTTTGTTTTGTGTTATTTGTAATCCCAAAAATTATTTCATTTCTCCAATCATACTCATTTCAAATTCTATCTTCATTTCATCAGCAGATTGGTCAGTAGCTTCATCTTCTCCTCCAAAAATAATGTCATAAACAAAAATAACCAAAACTAACAATCCATTCTCAATTTCTTTTATGTATAAGTTACTATCAGTTGGTCCTTTTGTAAATCCCAATTTTAACAAATACTTATCTAATCTAGCATACCAAGTTCTAGGTTCTTGCTTTAGTCCATACAATGCTTTCTTTAGTTTACATACCATGTCTCCTTCTTGAGTCAAAGGAAAACCTTCAGGCTGCTCAATGTAGACTTCTTTTTCTAATTCACCATTTAGAAACACTGACTTCACATCCATCTGATACACTTTGAATTTCTTAAATGCTACATAAGCCAAAAATATTCTTATCACTTCAAGTCTTCCCACAGGGGCAAAAGTCTCTTCATAGTCAATTCCTTCTTGCTATGAGTATCCCTTACATACTAATCTTGCTTTGTTTCTAATTACTTCTCCTTGTTCATTCATCTTGTTCTTGTATACCCATTTAGTTCCAATCACATTTTTGTCTTTAGGTCTAGGGACCAATTCCCATATCTTGTTCTTTTCAATCTAATCCAATTCTTCTTTCATAGCTTTAATCCAATGCTCATCTTTACAAGCTTCATTAGTAGATTTAGGTTCAATTTGAGAAATAAAAACATAAATGTACCTTTTTTCTAGTCATAACTCCTCTATCCAAACTTCCAATAACTTGCTTAATAGGATGATGTCTTGATATATACCTATTAGGTGTCATAGTCATTGATCTTTCTTCAACTATAGATTCTTCTTTGTTTTCTTTAGCATGAATTTCATTCAACAATTCACTGTCAGTCTCATAAAATTGTTTAGTAGTTTCAATGTTAGGTTGAGGGTTAGTTCCTTCATCAGATTCATAATCAAGGATTCTTTCCTAAATTTTAAACTTCTCATCAACTTTTACATTTGCACTTTCAACAATAGTTTTAGTTCTCTTATTGTAACATCTATATGCTTTTCTTTTCAAATAATATCCAAGAAAAATTCCTTCATCGCTTCTAGGATCAAACTTTCCTATATCATCATCTCTCTTAATATAACATTTGCTTCCAAAAATTCTAAAATACTTAACTGAGGGTGCATGTCCAAACCACAATTCATAAGGTGTCTTGTCTGTGTCTACTCTGATTTGTACTCTATTCATTGTATATACTACTATATTCACTGCTTCTCTCCAAAATGTCTTTGCCAAATCACCTTCAAATAACATAGCTCTAGTTGCTTCAATCACTGTTTTGTTTCTTCTTTCTGCAATAACATTTTTTTCAGGTGTTCTAGGGGATGATAACTATCTCTTAATACCATTTTCTTCACAAAAAGTGTTAAACTCTTTAGATGTAAATTCTCCACCTCTATCGGATCTCAAACATTTAATCCTCAGTCCTGATTCATTCTCTACTTTATTCTTCTTCACCTTAAACTTATCAAATGCTTCAGATATTTTTTTCAAAAATGCAATCCACGTCATTCTTGTAAAATCATCAACAAGAATCATAAAATACCTTTCTCCATAGAATCTGCTAGTCCTAGTAGGACCGCTCAAGTCTATATGAACAATCTCCAACTTCTCTGTAGATGTGAACTTCTTGCTAGGAAATGAACTCCTCTTCTGCTTAGCCATCACACATTCCTTGCAAATCATGTTAGTAGGCTTCATAATCTTAGGTAAGTCTCTTACTGCAAGTGTAGAACTTACTTTCATAATATTATCAAAGTTTATATGACAAAAACTTCTATGCCATAACCAACTGTCATCAATCTTAGTCATCAAGCATGTCATCTCAGTAGGGTTCAACTGAAATACATTACCTCTGATTCTAGATCTAGTTCCATTTAGATTTCCATCTTTATCCTTAATCACACAAGTTTTCTCTATAAACTAAACTTGATATCCTTTATCCACTAACTTTCCAACACTCAAAAGATTATGTTTCAATCCATCAACAAAGTAAACATCATCAGTATTAGTCTTTCCATCAAGAGTAATAGATCCTATACCTTTAATCAAACAAGGTGCATTGTTACCAACTCTAACAAATCCTCCATCATAATTGTTAAACTTTATGAATTTTCCTTTATCACCAGTCATATGATGTGAACAACTATTGTCTATAATCCAATCAGCTTTCTTTTCAACTTGGGAAACTAAGGCTTTTTCTTCTTTAATATTAGATTCAAAATTTTCTTCCTTAATTGCTACAAATCCTATGTCATCAAAGTTATCATTATCATTGTCACTCAAATGTCTTTCAATTCTTGCTTCAATTTATTCATCATTTGCATAATAACATTCTTTAGATCTTCTAGGCTTAAAATTGTTTCTATACTTCTTAACTCTCTTAGGACACTTAGATGCAAAATGACCATATTCTTGACATGTCCAACATTTAAATATTTTCTTACCATCTAGTTCTCTTTTCACAAGCAAGGCAATACCTTCTTTAATCTTCTTATCTTCATCAGATTTGGATTTGCTACTACTGGCATAATCTCCATTCACACTTGGACTTCTAGACAAAGAAGGTCTGATGCTAAGAGCACTGAATGTTGTCTCCACTCTAGGTGGTTCTCCTGATAATCTCAGATTCATCTCTGCTGCTTCCAATCTTCCAAGAAGAGACTCTCTTGAAAAGTTTGGTGTACAAGGTATCACTTGTTCAATCATTTGTGTAGTCTGCCTAAATATCAGTGTCAATGTTCTCAAAATCTTCCATATTACTTCATTCTTTATCTTTTCACCTCCACAAGATTTTATTCCTGCAACAATTTTTGACATCCTACCAATATAGCTTCTAGCAGATTCATCTTCCATCATTATTATGTCTTCAAATGCACAAATCCAATTATGTAACCTAGCTTTCTTTGCATGTTCATCACCTTCAAAAGTAGAATGTAAAGCTTTCCAAATATCATGAGATTTAGTTAAACCTTTTACCTAACTGTATTCATTCTCTGGAAGTGTTGATAAAAGTGCTTCTCTTGCAAGTATGTTACACATAAATAAATCTACCTCATCTTTAGAACTTGTCTCAAGATTGTCTTCTTCAATTATAGTCCTTTCATTCTTTGTAATCAACTAATAAACTGGTCCTAAACACAAGAGATGTGTCTTCATCTTTTCTTTCTAGCTGTCAAAATTTACTCCATCAAACTTAGGGCTTTCTTTCTTAAAATTTACCATAGATCTCCTTAAGTTGTGAAACTTCTCTTACAAGGACCTACTGGTCTGATACCAATTGTTAGAAAGGAAAGACCACCAAGATAACTAAGAGGGGGGGGGGAGGGGGGTGAATTAGTTATCTGATAATTAAACCATTTATCATCATTAACTTCAATATCAACTTCAATAGCTTTAAACCATATAATTAATGCAGTAACCAACCATAGAAAGATAACCATACACAATGACACAATAACACAAGATATGTTAACTAGGGAACCTCTTGATCAAAGAGTAAACCCCAGTGGGAATGATGCCCACAAAATGATGCACTAATATGAAAGTTCCTTGTTAGAGGATGGACCCTATTAGGAGTCTTATGACATACATTCATTACATATTAATCTCTATTAGGAGATTTTGAATCCCTGTTAAAAGATTCTAACCTTGTTAGGAGTTATGGAAGACAGAAGGACCCACTACCCAAATAGCTTCAAGGCAAGATCTCTGAACTCACCATCCAATAGATCTTAGGATTATTCAATAGAATAATATGAAGTATGTTTCCTCCTTCACACTATGCCAAAACCACACTCTCTGCTACACAAGATCACAAATTCAGATCTCTGTACTTCACAAGTCTTCCTTCATCACTGAATTAGCTCTTTTCTTCACTTCATGCATAGATTCACATCACAACTTTCATAAAACTATTACAGTCCTCATATAATGAGGAAAAAATTTGTTCTTTTATACCACACTCAAATAATTACAAATGAGTCAGCATGCAAGTACAAAATAATAATTTCAACACATTACATCAAAATTACATAAAACTGACAGCTTCCAGATACAATAACTTTCCAATCATGTGACCTCAAAGTTTGTGCTATGAACCATGTCACCATCAATGAGTCTCAAACTTCCCTTTAACTATGAAGAATTAGATTCCATCCCGATTAGGATATATCCTCCGATTACCAAAAACTGCTACACAGGAAAACTGCCAGAATACTGCTTCCACCAAAATGCTTATAACTTTCACGAATAAATGAATTTATTTTTGTGCTCTTAACCATAGGCTAATAGCATACCAAAGAACATACCATCAACTTCACATAACTCAATCTACAATATAACATGTGCACAAAACAAAATTGTGCCTACTTATCTGCTAAAACTCTAGAATAATACTGTGTTGACATCAATGACAATCATAGTCATGAATGCAACAACCACTACTACAGAATGACTGCCAAAGGCTTCAGCATTCATTCCTAATAGGGGCTTCTAGGTGTACTTAATGGAGTACCAAAGACTAGCACAAACTTACATTTTCTTTCTACTCAATTAAAGTGTATCTCCTTCATCTTTTCTTTTACTTTGCCTATATGTAAATGTTATGTATCTTTCTTTCTTTCCTTCTTCAAGATTCACGGTCTTAATTACATATTTTTTCTTTCTTTCCTATTCCATGTTCTCTGATAAACATTTTGTGGGGGTATTCTGGGATATCATTTTGTACTTCTTCTATAATGACCTTAGTTACAATCAAGGAAGAAATATTTAAAGGAGTGAGTGAAGTATCACCCATACCAACCTTTTTGTTCCTAGTTTACTTTCAACTTTATCCATGAATAGATTTTATGACAACATGCCAAGGTTTTTTAGATAGATTTGATGACAATGTGCCAAGGTTCTTTAGCATTTCTTGAAGAGACTCAACAATTTCATTCTGAATCTTATCATAAGAGTTCTTCTCCCCATGCATTATTACATTATTTCTTCATTTTGATCTAAATTCATTTTGAAATACATGTCTCTACAACCTTTTCAATTTCTAACAAAGCATGTCCAACATTTTTTAGTGAATATTCCCTAATTTTATTATCATCTTCTATTGTATCATGCATCATTTGGTCTAATACACTCTGAAGGTATACTAGAATGTCATGTTTAAAGTCACCTAGGTATGCATCAAGGTTTTTAAAGTACTTTGTGAAGGATTTAATAATAGTTTCTTTGTTATTTGTATCTAATTTGCTATAGATCTTACCAACCTCTCTGAATTTTTCCTCTTGTATCATTTATTAAAAGTGGTGAGTTTGAGACATTTATTTGTACCTTTCTTATCTTCTTTCCCTAGTGGAGCGACAAATTTTCCTTTAATTCATCTTTCGATTCCTCATTTAATGTTTTGATAACTAGATTTGTTGACCTCATTTCCTTTTCAAATTAGTTGAGAATCTGCTTTCTCTTCAGACTCATATTCTTTTGATTCTAAGTCATGTAATTCTTCTTTGGATAACTCCCTTATAGTGGCCATGTTCTTGATTTGTTTATGAGAAAATGAAGATATTGTTTCCTTTTTCCTCTAATCTAATTCTCTTCAAATTTTTGTGGGGATTTCTCCTTAGCAAGAGTGCACTTCTTTCTGATATTTATTATGGTATTTCCCATAAGGGTGTAGGAATTGCAAGTGAAAATGTAGTCCTTCTAGATCTCCTTATAGAGATAGGAATTTTATATCTTCTTTTTATTTCATCTATTTATTTTTTTGATACATAATATCCTTTGTAAAAAATTTTTATTAACTTATGAACTCCTTTCTTAATCATAGATTTCATTAATTTATTATGCACTTTCATTCTCTTTTCTTGGTAAGTCTTAGCTCTTTCTTCTTTTTTGTCTATAGGGCTTCTCAATAGTTCTTCATCCAACCTATCCAAGATATCTTGAGTTACCTCATATTGTAGAGTGCAAACCCATACTATCCTCATCTCTACAACTTACACAATGCAATTATCAATAGTTATGTTAAATGTGATGTCTTTCTTGTATTTATCTACAGTCTTCCTTGGAATCCTAATATAGTAAATAATGAAGAAAAATCTTCATCTTTCAAATTTCTATCTTTGAATTTCCATATTAAATTACTTAATTGAGGTGCTAAAATTATTTTTGGAATCCATTCAGCTCTATCGAAACCTAGAAATTCTTTCATAAAATAGAATAAAATACAAAGAGCTAGGATACGATACCAAAATTTATGCTTCCTTTCCTTTGATTGCCTTAGGTTTTAGAGGAAATAATCTCCCAAGATATCATATAGGTCATAATTGGCACTCTTTAATACCATCTCATAACACACATCTTGTTTTTGATCATCATGGAGGCATATTTGATCACATGGTTTTCCATTTTTCTTACTAACAGTTCTCTTCCATTAGGAGTTGACTTAGCTAACTCTTTAAATTAATTATTATTTATGAATTTTAATTATGGAAGTAATCTTATTATCCATAGAGCAGTAATTTCACTAGTTACTTCTTTGGTGATCATACATAGACAATTCAACTGCAGAAAATTGTCATGTATTCTTCTCATTTCTATTGTGATCCATTTTACATCATAAATTATTTTTGAAAAACCATTACAAATAGTTAGTTTCTCCTCAACTAGGGTGTCTGTGTATGTTAAACACCTTCATGAAATTAGGATCATTAACTAAAAATCTTAGCAAATGCAATGGAAATTTAAACTAAGAAATGAATTTAATATCCATGACATCTCATGGTTCTCTAATTAGATGTGGTAAGTAGAGCTCTCAGCTTAATCTCCACTAGTGAGACACCTCCTTCATAGGATAGACAGGATGACAGGGGTCCAGATGGGTCAGGTATTGGGGATGGATCAGGTGCTACTATAGGATCATGATGATTTGATGATAGATCTGTTCCTTGTTGATATTTATTGTATCATGTTATTGGTGTTTATTGATCAGGACTTGATGTATAACTTTGATGACTTTGTCTTTGATGTACTGATGTACTGGATCACTGATGTTTTGAACACTTATATGATGATGATACCCTTCCTTGATTCTATTGATGAGTTTATTATGAGATTATCTTTATATGCAACTATATGATGTTTATGAGGCATTTAATTTTGATTATGCTATGGATGCAGTGTATCTCATTTATGATATAGATAAATGAATGCAATGATGTATGAATTTTGATAGGTTTTTCTTTTTTTTACTGTATGAATACAATGTTTTTTATGGAAATATGTATATGAATGCCCCTATGTTTTTAATTTTTTCGAATGTATACAATTCTATTCTTAGCTAGATGTATGAAAATGATGTATGATGAATGAATTTTTTTCTCTTCTTGGATATATGGATAATGAATAATGAATAATGCTATGAATGGATGCAAAAGATAATCTCACCTTATTAATTGGAATCAAGGATAAGATGTTTGATTTAACCCCCCCCTTTTATTTATGTTTTGACCAACTAAGATTATAAATATACCCATTTTTCCTTGAAAAAAAGAACCAGAAACAAATGCACTTAATCTACAATGATAATGCAATGCAATGCAACTAAGTGTCACTAGCTTTTAGCAAAGAAATGCTATAGAGATAAATTTTCATCATTGAGCATTTGTGGGACCAGAAAGCTCGTACAACCATCACTGACCACATCATGATGATATGAATACCACTTTTTATCACTTTTGGTAACCTCTTAGAAACTAGTACAACCCTCACTAGTTGGATGACCAAACTATGGGAGTATGAATACCAGTTTCAACAGATTCAATGTTGCAAGTGGATTTTGGTATTAAGATATGGTAAATATAAATAGCCAATGTATCTGTTTGTGTAAACAAGAAAAGGTCAATCTTTCCCTTATGTGATAGTCCTCAATGGTTCTTTGATGACCATGTCGTTAGATGAATTCACCTAAGTTGATGGATCTCCCTCAAGACAGTCACTCAAAGGCAAGAAAATATCATGTCTCCATCATTTCCAATCTATTTGAAACATCATTTATTAGCTAAAGAGATGTGATAAAAGTCATTTCAATAAAGATCATCAAAAGAAAGCTTCAAGTGTTTTGCAATGGATCAAGATTTTCAAATAGAATTTCCAAACATTCTGATCTTTTAAGTGTTTTCAAGTTTTAATCCTGAATAATAAAGTCAATGAAGGTTCAAGGATCAAGTTGTGGAATCGGAATACTTGGGTGTGATCAATGATATCCATCAAAAGTTCAACAAAAATCTCTCTCTTCTGAAGCTCTGATAATTCCTTCTCTAATGTTGTGACCAAATGTAGCACTAATTGAATCAATTTGTACCAAAAATCCAACCCTTTCCTACCCCAAAGTGATAAATGTGATCATGTGACAAACTTACGGCCAATAGACAATCCAACAATGCGACTAAAAGGTTTCATTATGACTATGCACAAATCACAGATGCAATGAAGATTTACAAGTGAGATGTTGGGAATGCAATATGTACACATGCAACTAGGAAACAACTTAAGGGAAAAAAAGGTGCTTGATTGCCAAGTTTTCACCTTTTGGGTCTTTTTCTCTTTTTTTGCTACTAAGGCAGCTATTGCTAGGTTTTCACAAGGCACTTTTCCTTTTTCAAGTTTTTTTTTTTTTTTTTTTCTTTCTTTCTTTTTTTTAATTTTTCTCAATGTTTTTGGTATTTTCAAGAACTCTTTTGACTATGTACAATAAATATGATGTTGCTCATCTAATACTCTTTATACTCTCTCATCTACCTCATGTATAGAACCTGTTTAGATGGATGCTATTGATAGGTTCTTGTAGCTCTTCTCCATCACAATTTGCTAATTTATAAGTTCATGTTTCAAATGAAGAAACAATGATGAATGAACCAAGCCAATTCGCCTTTCATTTACCTTTCTTCCCTCTTCTTGCTTGATTTTTAGGGTTTTCTCTTAGTACTAAGTCCCCTATTTGAAAGACTCTCGGTTGGATATTCTTATTGTATTTTATTGAGATCCCATTCTTATATACTTTTAAGTGTTCATAGGCTTGCATTTGATGTTCTTCTAACAACTCTAATTGTTCAAGCCTTGTGACTCTATAGTCATCATCTATTATCAACCATCATTGTGATACTCGTAAAGATGGGATTTCAACCTCTAACAGTAGAACAACTTCGGCTCCATAAATGTTTGTCTCAAAGTTTTGGACAAAAGGACAAAATTGAGTGGATGGGATTCAAAGTTGAAATGTGTGATTAAGATTCAACTTTTTTAATGATCCATGTGCTTTGTGTTCTCAATTCTAATTGCTTCCTCAATTTGTTGTTTAAAGATATTAATATTTATTAAATTCCATCAATTAATTAAATTAGCCATGTGGGGAATAGGTTCATTTTGATTTTTGATTTAACAACTATACAATTAATTGATTAAAATCAATTATGTAGTGTTTTTACCCCTTTAAGCTTGTATTTAATTATTTAATGTCATTATTTAATATTTTTCTTTGATTTGATTGATTTTGTCCAATTTGATTTAATAAATGTCCATTTAATTTTGATTTGATCCATTTTTTATGATTTTGAGCCATTTTAATGATTTAAAAGCACTTGCCCATTTTTTAGTGTCTACAAATGCCCCTCTTTCAATTGATGTACGAAGAACATTGATTCAAAGAAAATTTTAAGTCCTGTTCACTTTTAGGTCCTGATTAACTGATACACTTATATACCACTGATATGATTGCTAGGTCCTGATATGAAATTGATTGTTGCTTGATATGATATGCCTCTGATCTAATTTGGTAAATGATATGTGCCCCATTGATAATAGTTCAAAATTTTTGATGCCCCAGATTCACTGTGATGTCAATTTTGATACTCTGATGCCCCCTTAGAAATGAAACATATTGATTGCTTGATTTGAAAATTCTTGATGAAATTGATTAATTGATTGATTGATTGATCCAATATGTTTTCATTTTTGAAAAACATTGATGATATGCTGATTTCAAATAATGCCCAAGTTCATTTGATATGTTGATATAAGGTCAATAGGTAAAAATTTACCTCAAAATTAGGTCAAATTAGCTTAAATAGGTTGAAAAACCTAGATTTACTATTCATTTTCACTTTTGACTTTGAGATTTTGCTCTTATCCTGCATTGATTTTCATGATGGTTGTGCCTATCAAAGAGTATCAGTTCGAGAGAGGTCATCGCTATCAGAGGCCTTTGGATTATGGACCTCCTGTGAGTCATTTCAAACCTTCTTTTGTGCATTTATTGGTCGTTAATAGCATTTATTACAATTTTTTCATGATGTCATAGTTTAGATTTTGCAAAATGCCACATACTAGATGTTAAATGATGTGTAAGCTTGTAAAACACTGCATCTGTGCTTTTTACTCATGCCTTCGTGTAGCAAAATGTCACCTAGGAACCTTTAGGTCTCACCTGATAAGAATATGTTTCCACATAGGACTAGGGTTTTCTTGCCATTTTACATATGTTTTTCTACATATAAAACCCTAGGTTTAAAATGCCGCCTAGGCCTGCTTAAGTGTCACCTAGTGTTGTAAAATGTCACGTGAAATGTTAAGTCATGCATGGTAATGATAAAGTACCATGTAAGATAGTTTTTGCACCACGTAAGGTAAAATGCCACGTGGTAATAGGAAAATGACACCAGCAGGATTTTGAAATCTTTTTAAACTCAAACGTGATTTTTTGATAAAAATCTGATCATGCTGACTAATTGTTTGATTTTCCAGATAGCTAGGTCTATTGTAGTTTAAAAAAACAATTGATTAGGATATCAGGATAGTGGTACCAATGAATGTGATTTGTCAATCTGATAGGTAGAAAAAATGATAGGAAGGATACTGATAGGTATTATGAAAACTGATAGATCTGATAGGTAACTGATAATTCACTCTCAAGATATAGAGACATGAACAAATGGTACTGGGTTTGATTGCTTGATACTTTGATTCTGATAGAACTGATTGACCTAAAATGATTCAATGATATAAAAAACTAATATGATTCCCATAGAGTATCGTGTTATTGAGTTGTGTCAGCTTAGCTTTCTACTTGACATCTCATGGTTCCAGCTGAACTGGGGTCTCTTGATAGCTATGGTAGAGAGATGGCACTCTGACCATAATACTTTCCACCTACCTTTCAGAGAGATGATGATCATGCCAGAGGATGTGTATTGAATATTGTGTATTCCTTATCGAGGAGAGATGGTATATTATGACTCTGTTTATGATAGTATAATGTGCAGATGGGTGTTTAGAGATAACATAATCGATGATGATACTATCACGTGGGCATATTTCACTTCATTCCCCACATTGCCAACAGTATTGGGTGCTTTGATTGGTAGATTACTACTTCCTGAATTGCGAGGTCATGGTTTCTCAGTTGGATGGGGCCAAATCTTGGAGGATTTTCTTGCACAACCTTGATGGTTTGACTAGGGTTCATGTGTCCTTTCTCATCTTTATCATGATTTGCATGAGGTTGTTTACAAAGAGAGTGCTTCTTTTTTGGCAGGCACTATGATCTTGTAGTTATGGGTATGGGAGCATCTTCCCATCACTAGGCTAGTATCAAATAGGATTTAGCATCAAGGTTTTCCTTATGCTTTTCTATATGGTGGCATGGTTGTCCAACATTATATGGGAAAACTTGAGCATTGGCACCATTAGATTGATGATCTTGATCAGGTCTATTGGCATCCATATATAGGTTGCAAGAGATGGAGGGAGGATGATGATGATCTCCCATATATGTTTTCTCCTTGGTGGATGATTGGTAGAGCTACTACAGTGGTCAATTAGTTTTGCTTTAGTAGAGTTTCCAGGCAGTATGGTAGGGTGCAGGATATGCCACAGGGTACAATGTTATATGCTAGAGTCCAAGCAGAGCAATCCATGTGGCGTGCTTAGATAGATTTTAAGTTTGTCTGTGACTAGATTGCTCATTTGGCATACTACAAATGGGATTTTATTGCAAATGTTGTAGATGCTGGTATGTCACATGAGTATCAAGACTGGTGGACTCAGAACAGATTTCTTCGATTCATAGATCTAGCAGAGCCTATCCTAGGCCATGATGAGAGATCAAAGGATGACGAAGGTGATGATGATGGGGATGATGGTGGGGATGGTGGTGGTGGAAGGAGGAGACATCAGAGATGACAAGCTCATAGAGGACAAAGAGCTCCTTAGGTCATGGGTCAAGGACAAGATGGGCCATGGGTGAGAGGTGGACATGTCAGGGATAGAGCTAGGAGACAAGTTTGACAGGATCATGGGGATGAGTTTGTACATCCTAGAGCAGTAGAAATTGATAGACAGAAGAGACAATAGAGGTAGCAAAGGGTGTAGAGATAGGACATATAGATTTTTCTTGATAGATTCCCATGGTCTGGATCCTTTGGTTCAATTATAGTGGGTTGCATTGACACAATAGGTGCCTCCACAAGTTCCTAGATCATAGAAAATGGGTTAGTCATCTTAGGCGGCTCCTAGTATTGACACTCTATCACTGGATGTTTAGTCATTGCAGAAAAATGTATCTACTATTGTTGGTAGATTAAAATAGGTGGCTATTTTGATGCAGCAGTTTATGACCTATGTGACTTAGAGGCCTAGTGTGGCTAGCACTAGATAGACAACTCCTTCACAGGATAGACAGGATGACAGGCATCCAGATGGGTTAGGTATTGGGGATGGATCAAGTGCTGCTATAGGATCATGATGATTTGATGAAAGAGTTGTTCCTTTTTTATGTTTATTATATCATGTTATTGGTGTTTATTGATCGGGACTTGACGTAGAACTTTGATGACTTTTTCTTTGATGTACTCATGTACTAGATCACTGATGTTTTGAACACTTATATGATGATGATACCCTTCCTTGATTCTCTTGATGAGTTTATTATGAGATTATATTTATATGAAGCTATATGATGTTTATGATGCTTTTAATTTTGATTATGCTATGGATGCAGTGTATCTCATTTATGATATAGATAAATGAATGCAATGATGTATGAATTTTGATATGTTTTTCTATTTTTTACTATATGAATACAATGTGTTTTATGGAAATATGTATATGAATGCCCCTATGTTTTTGTTTTTTTTTAATGTATGCAATTATATTCTTAGCTAGATGTATGAAAATGATGTATGATGAATGAAATTTTTTCTCTTCTCAGATATATGGATAATGAATAATGAATAATGCTATAAATGGATGCAAAAGAAAATCTCACCTTATTGATTCGAATCAAGGATAAGATGTTTGATTTAACCCCCCCTTTTTTTTATGTTTTGACCAACTAAGATGATAAATATACCCCTTTTTCCTTGAAAAAAAGAACCAGAAACAAATGCACTTAATCTACAATGATAATGCAATGCAATGAAACTAAGTGTCACTAGCTTTTAGCAAAAGAAATGCTATAGAGATAAATTTTCATCATTGAGCATTTGTGGGACCAGAAAGCTAGTACAACCATCACTGACCACATCATGATGATATGAATACCACTTTTTATCACTTTTGGTAACCTCTTGGAAACTAGTACAACCCTCACTAGTTGGATGACCAAAATATGGGAGTATGAATACTAGTTTCAATGGATTCAATGTTGCAAGTGGATTTTGGTATTAAGATATGGTAAATCTAAATAGCCAAGGTATTCATTTTATTAAACAAGAAAAGGTCAATCTTTCCCTTATGTGATAGTCCTCAATGGTTCTTTGATGACCATGTCGTTAGACAAATTCACCTAAGTTGATGGATCTCCCTCAAGATAGTCACTCAAAGGCAAGAAAATAGCATGTCTCCATCATTTGCAATCTAGTTGAAACATCATTTATTAGCTAAAGAGATGTGATAAAAGTTATTTCAATAAAGATCATCAAAAGAAAGATTCAAGTGCTTTGCAATGTGTCAAGATTTTCAAATAGAATTTCCAAACATTTTGATCTTTTAAGTGTTGTCAAGTTTTAATCCCAAATAATAAAGTCAATGAAGGTTCAAGGTGTTGGCATTAAGCAGAATTGCCACTAGTGACAACACTTATTTGCATTCTCAGTGCAAACCGAGCAGAATAGAGAAAACCGAGCAGAACAGTACAAACCAAGCAGAACAGTGCAAACTGAGCAGAACAGAGCAAACTGAGTAGAACAGTGCAAACTAAGTAGAACAGTGCAAACTGAGTAGAACAGTGCAAACCGAGTAGAACAGTGCAAACCGAGCAGAACAGTGCAAATCGAGTAGAACAGTGCAAACCGAGTAGAATAGTGTAAACCGAGCAAGATAGTGCAAACCGATCAAGATAGTGCAAACTGAGCAGGATAGTGTAAACTGAGTAACATTATGTCTATCGTGTCACCAGTATTTACCAAGTTCAAAACCTACCGAGTGGTTAGTATGAACCGTGCCTTCACTTCTACTGGGTGCATGATGATGCCGAGTAATGCAGTGGACGTTGAGTATCAGAAAGTCACAGAGTTAGTTTGCAGGAACCGTGTAACCATACTTGGGCCGACTTAGTGGCACTTATGTTTATTTGTCAAGATGACTTTGTAATTGTAATTAATTGTTTAGACTTGTATATAAACAATGTTGTAAAGATGTCAAGATGTAATAATGAGTATGTATGTGAATAAAAAGAAAAGGCAGAGATAAGCGAATTACAAAGGGCTACAGTAGCATAGGGAATAGCAAAGACAAATTCATCACAGAAGGTGATTAGTACATTCAGCGAATCTCAATCAGCAATCCAGTTGCAAAGCAAGAGATCTACTGTTTCATTCTAACAAGTGAATCAGTACTAAAATCCTTTAACCAGGTAGACTTAACAGTCTGTTGTAAAATCTCTTTACCGAGTGCATACTTCATTGTATGTTTGTAAATCCTTTAACAAGGTGGATTTAGCAATCCTTATTGCTCCTAATAGGGCAGATCATCAGAAGTGATCAAATTGTAAGCCTTAACCGACCAACTTTATTCTGCTGTACTAAAGCTTTGTGGGTTTCATCCCCACCCCAGTTTTACTTTCTTTTTGGAAGGTTTCTGGGTAACCAAATCTATGTGTCACTATTGTGAATGTTTTTAAGTTTCATGCTTTCTATATGCATAAAGAAAAAGTGAACTATATGTTAATACATTTGTAATTGTAAGAAAATTCAAAGTTACTGATTCACCCCTCCCCTCTCAGTAACTCGGTTAATCCCTAAATATTTCCAACAATTAGTATTAGAGCATTGTTGGTTCTCAAGATAAAGCTTAACTAGCTTGAGCAAAGATCTAGGAAAATAGAGGTATTCAAACTAAACAAGGTGATTGAAAATGAAAAGCTAGATCTGGAAATGGCTATAGCTAAACTAAAGGAAGCAAAAGAACATCTTTCCCAATCCCTAAGAAGAAGGAAGGAACTTGCAAATCAGATGAATGATCAGAATTACATTGAAGAAAAGGTTGAAGATCTTTTTCCCTCAAATAGCTGAGATGAAGCAAACAATGCTGTCAAAGAACTCCTAGAAAAGAATGGGTCTCTACAGGAAGAAGTGAGAAAATTAAAAAGAGAACAAGAGCTACACTCAACAAGATTTTGTGAGATCTTAGAACAAAGAAACAAGTTGAAAGATGAATTAGATGGAAGGAACAATGAAGTTCAAAATAAAACCCTTCAGCTAGAAAACCTAATTGATCAGATCTCCCATACAAATGAGGAAATTCTGAATCTAAGATCAGAAATAGAAAACACAAGACAAGAACTAAGATCTGAAAAGGAAATCAATCTAAGATTGGTGGATGACCTAAACGTCAAAAAACAAATCAATGAAGGAATGCTGAAAAGCCAAGAAGACTTGAATCAGTTGTATGAGCGAAATCTGCATAGGTAGAAAGGAAAAGTAGGACTTGGATACAAAGGAGAAGGTGAATCTTCTAAGCAAGGTACTCAAAGAAATCAAAAACCTACTTGTAATCATTGTGGTAAAATAGGACATACTTCAAATAAATGTTGGAACAATGAAAAAGCAGAATTCAATGGAAAATGTTACAACTGCAATCAACATGGTCACAAAGCAAATGAATGCAGGGAAAAACCAAGATTCAGAGGTAATTGTCACAAGTGCAACAAACAAGGTCACAAAGCATCCGAGTGTAGATCCAAGACATTCAATCCAGCAGAACAAATTATGAAAGCAATGTTTGGATGGGACTACAACACCTGGTGTAGATGTCATTACTATGGAGAATATGGACACATTGGCATGAACTGCATAAAACATCATCTAAGGAAAAGAGATACTACTGTAAGATGCTTCAAATGCACTAAACTCGGTCACATAGCTAGAAACTGCATGAATGCTAGTGAAGTTGAAGATGGAAAGAAGAATGAAGCAACTAAGGTCAGGAAACAGGTGAGACAAAAGTGGATTCCTAAATCTACTGAGCAAACCAGTCCAAGTGATGGAATGGGTGGCTCTACCGACTCAAACTAAATTTCCAAGAAAGCACTGGAACTGTATTCTCCTAGACAAACTCCAAGCAGTTCCAGAACTGAATTAAAAGAAAGATCTAAATCAGCATACAAGATGCAGTAAGATCATAGGAAGGTCGGTATTAGTCTTAACTGAACAAGGTCAGTATTAGTCTTTACCGAGCGAGGTCGGAGCAATATGAATTCTCGAGTTCACCGAGTTGCGAAGTCTTCACCGAGCAATTAATTCTTAGTGGGTGACAGTCTGTCAGAATTCATACCCTAATTTGTACTGAGCATTAATGACAAAGTTGTAAACAAAAGGCAAGAAATTGAACTCATTTCTCACCGTGAATTTTAGCACTTTGAGAGCAGAAAACTTCAAGAGCAATCCAGTGACTCAAATACCTTTTGCGAAAAGAATTTTCTATGAGCTACCATGGCATCATCTAGCACTTCAGCGAAGAAAGGATCAGATATGTTAGTCCAAGGCGAATAGAAAGCACCAGATTTCAAGATCATGCCTGCAATTGTAGTAGCCCTAGACCCGAACAGAGCTCAATCTCAGATTCCTCCTAAGGTACTACTTATTAACGATATTCACAATCATTTGAACTATGCAATTCATGAAATGGGGAACCTAGAACTAGATATTGTGCGTGAAGAACTGTGTGTGGATGGTACTCTAAAACCTGAGCACAAACATCTGGAAGATAAGGGATTAGTTCACATTGCACATTTGCCTCAAAACTTTTGAGATAAATGGGTTAGATACATTCTCAGCCGTATACATGATGGAAAGATTTGGCTTGAGCAACCCATAGAGATCACCAAGAAGATGATTCATCAAATCACCAGTCTTCCCATGTTGAACAAAGCAAAAACTACCAAAACCCTAGGTCGGTCGGAACTGGAAAAGAAAACCCTAGCCGAGTGGGACGGTAGAGGCATGAAAGTTAGCAGCATTACCGATGCTGAACTAAAGTTTGGTACACACATTATTACCCATAAGATATATAGTTCAAGTCGACAGAATAGTGTCTCCTATGAAGCTATTGACCTAGCATACAAAGTGGTCAAGAACAACTTATCATTTGACCTTGCAGATTTATTGTTAAAATAGTTTAACAAGAACATGGAAAGCATTCAAACTTCCAAAAACAATCCATGTAAGTTTGGATCCCTACTAGTCTGTTTATTCTTCTATGTTCAAAAATTCTTCCCTTCCAAAGGAAAAGTTTTATGGAGAAAAGATGTGCCAGCACTTTATGAAATAAATGAATACATCTCAGAAATGGGTGAAAATTTTGAAAGCATCATGGACAGTTATTTTGAGTCTTTCAAAGAGAAGATGAATGATAGATTTTGGATTCCATAGAAGTTGGTGGAGGATTACAAGGATGACATTTGTTTCATGGTAGACTGTGACAATGTATATATTCAAGCAGCTAAACCGAGGATTGTATATGTAAAACCTCTTCCTTATGAGGTAAACATTGATGAAACCAAGAATATAATTGAAGCCCTTCTTAATCATCCTGTTAATCCCAAAGCTCCATATTTTGGAACATATGATGAAGCAAAGGTGAGAATTGAATTAAGCATAAAACTTCCATAGGTGGTAAACAAAGGAAAGAAGAGGATAGCCAAAATGCAAATGATAACCGAGGACAAAGAAGATAATGATGAAGAAGAAAAGGAAAAGGATGAGAAAACAGAGGAACCAGAACCTGCAAAGAAGAAAGGAAAAGTTTTTATCACTAAGGAACCTAAGCCTCCCACTACTGTATTTACAAGGAGAAGTGCAAGAGGTAAGGCAGATAAAGATAAGGCAGACAAAGACATAGTATTCAAAAGGCCTCCTCTAAACTTTCAAGAGAGGATCAAACTTTTTAGAGACAGATCAGGATCTGGAGTAAGTAACATAAAATCTTTTAAATATGAAACTAGAACGGAAACAGAATAGAAGGAAATAGAAGATGTTGTTATTGAAAAGATGGGACAGTGGAAATACTCTCCTGATGAAATAGCCCCACAGGTTCCAGCAGTCTTATTAAATCCAATAAAAATGAGATGGAGCAATGCAAAGCAAACTGTGATAGACATATTTGATCAAACCCTGAGACAGTTAATGCCGAGCTTGAAAAATGATGAAGTAAAGAAGGCATTAAAGGAAAATGAAAATAAGATGACACTAAGGTTCAATACTTGTTTGATTCTGATCAACAATATTGAATCGGTTGTGAAGGCTGCAAATGCCACATGGAAGAACATATACCACCTTCACCAATCGAGTATTGAAATAGTAATAATAAAAGATATTGAAGATGATAGTGATGAACAAGAAGAAGCCACTGAGGTAGATGATACTATGAGGATAGCAGCAGAAGTCATTGCATCACTTCCTACCTCTCCAGTAAAAGTTTTTACATCCAGCCTGGAGACACCTTCAAGCATGGTTGTGACAACTTCAACTTTTGTCCAATCACCTATAGCAACAACAGAAGCAACCACCATTTCTTCTACCGAGTTACAGTCTCCTTTTTCATCAAGTTTTCCAGCAGTAAGTATTCCAATTTTTTATTCTACAAGTGTAAATATTTTAAGTTCTCTAGTAGACAGTGTGCCAGTCTCTATAGCCAATCCAACTATGTCTATTGTCACTACTACTAAGGCATTAAGCATAGATAAGCCTAAGGCTCTACCGAGTATAAAATTTTTGGGTAAGAATATAGTAGAGGATATAGACCTAGATGAAGAAATAGAGATTCCAACATTAGATTTTGCAAATCTATTAGCGGACCAAATGCAAAATATAGGTGAAATCCTCCAAAGGAAAGCAAAGCAAAAGAAGCTTAAAGAGGAGAGAGACAAGGAATATCAAATCATTAAAGATGCTAAAGACATTTTGTCTGATGCATTAAGTATTAAAGTAGACTCCTCTCAACATGTTTTGCTACAATTAGCTGAAGTAGTAAATAAATACAATGAGGATTCATCTAGGATAGAAAAGTTAGTTGAAAGAGCCAAGAAGAGATTCAACAATAAAGTGCTTGAGCACATTGCTCAGCACATAGCTATTAATCAAGTGGAATTTTCTTCAGACTTGTCAAATATTGAATCCACCTATTCGAATGTCACCTCTCTTTTGGCCAGACTGTGCAATATTACCGAGTTCACAAAGGATGTTAAGGATAAAATGAATAAAATGGATGAGGGTATGAAGATTAGCATATAGAAGCTGCAACTTGAACCAAGTTCAAGCTCTTCTCATCACATGAAAGTCTCATACCTATCAAATATGCAGTCAGATCTACTAAAAGAAGACACAAGGATCCGGTCCACACTGCTAGACATCCATAACATGATCCTTCCCATCATGAATACAATGTATAAGCACATTGAACATTCCAAAACATTGATTCATGACAATAAGTTCTCTATAGCAGATCACATGATTGAACTCTCTGCAAAAGTCCAAATTGCAATCCAAACATGCAAGATTCTGCAAGAAAATTGGGACAGAACCCTAGCACTAATCATGAAGGTACATTCTGACTTTCTATCAAATTTTGGATTCTCTCTGTAAATCACTTGTATATACACCTTTGGCATTATCATCAAAAAGGGGGAGATATGTATAGAAGGAGATATGTATAGAAGGAGATTTGTATATAGAAAAAGTGAGCACATTGAAAGGGGGAGATAATGTATAAAGCTCTATGACAAAAAAAAATCAATAAGTGTATATAAGTTTTGAGCAATAAGTGTTTTTGTCACTAATGCCAAAGGGGGAGATTGTTGGCATTAAGCAGAATTTCCACTAGTGACAACACTTATTTGCATTCTCAGTGCAAACTGAGCAGAATAGAGCAAACCGAGCAGAACAGTGCAAACTGAGCAGAATAGTGCAAACTGAGCAGAACAGAGCAAACCGAGTAGAACAGTGCAAACCAAGTAGAATAGTGCAAACCGAGCAGAATAGTACAAACTGAGCAGAACAGTGCAAACTGAGCAGAATAGTGCAAACTGAGCAGAACAGTGCAAACCGATCAGAATAGTGTAAACCGAGCAAGACAGTGCAAACTGATCAAGATAGTGCAAACCGAGTAGGACAGTGTAAACCGAGTAACATTGTCTACCGAGTCACCAGTATTTACTGAGTT